>JAOEHQ010036333.1:0-12745 GCA_025447715.1 Asclepias incarnata | reverse complement strand
TACAAGAAATTAGTGGGAAGCCGAGATACTATCTGGGCACCCACTCCTCTAGCTATAGCAAAACTAATCCTACTAAAAATATGAGCAGCAGCACGTGCTCCAAATAATAATAATTCTATATATATATATAAAAAGGGTTGCTCCGTGCAAACTACAGTGCACTACAGTAGAATTATTGAGTTTTAGACTTTTACCACATAACTTTAAATGTTTAGCTTTTTGACACAATAATTCTCTTTCTTTCCCCCTCTCGCTCTCTCTCGAACCTTCTCACACTGACAAAAAACTTATCCTGGTCTCTCAAAAGTCAAAAGTTACAAGATCAAAACATAAACTGCTCAAGTTTTTCGATCGGTGGTGTCTACAAAAACTCCAAATCGTGTTCCTCAATCTGATTTTTACTCATTCAAAACCGAAATTGGTTAGTTTTCTTCACTGAAACATTTTCTAAAATCCCTTCCAATAATAATATCTCTCTCTCCGTGTCTCTGCTATCTTCATAACAACGAATGGAAAACGATGACGCTCATCTGAGTCATCGTCAACATAATCTAATGGAAGAGGAAAGTGAATCATCATCCTCATCATCATCTTCAAGTGTGCCGGAGTTCAGCCACCAGTTCCTATATCAGGCATGTTACATCTATATCTTTGTTAATATTTTAAAAGATTTCTTTCATCTTCTTCAAATGTTATTCAGTCATTTTTGGGGAATATAATTAGTATATGCATTGACTGCCCTAATTGTTGGCTTGAAGAATTTTTGTAGGGATTTATGTATTTGTTATCTTAACTGATTAAATGTTTTATATTTTCAGCCTACCATGATTGTTAATTGTACGAGATTCACTTTGTTATCTTTTGATTTGTTTACTTTTGTTTAAAGAATCACTCACTCTTTGTTTACCTAAAAATATTCATTGGTAAGTTCCAAGTATTTTTTAAATTCATCTTCGTATTTGATTGATATTGAGATTCTTGATTAGTCATTTTAATAAGCTGTCCAGAATTCGTGCCTTAAAGGTGTTCGATGAAAGTCTTGAGAGAAAATAATTATGGTATTCTCAGTTTTTGACTGTTTATAGGTGGCTATGATTGAAGCCTACTTGCGATCAAACAACATGAACACGTTGTTTATAGCGAGGTTAGTTTTCTTCAGTTCACGAGGTAGGAAAGTGCCGGTAAGAGTTGTGACTAAATTTACTGCTCAAATTATTCATGATTGGAATACAAATTGTTTTTGTAAACCTTCTTGAAATTGGAGTTCGTGATAAGGATCACTTTGTTGATGATACCCTTGAGTTCGTTTCTACTTTTCTAATATGTGCAAACATTATTTTTATTTAACTGGATCATGAATGGCTTTTTATGCAGTGATTGTCATGTATTTATTAATGATTCAGATATAATGAGACATGACATGTGGTTACCTCTCGAGGACATCAAACCAGGGAGATTGCATCTTGCTACAAAAGTTACTGAAGGCGTAGAAAAGGTATTTGAACAATCATGTGAAGACGCTACATTAAAGGGTGAACTCAAAAAAGTAAACCTTTCGGTTAAGTTGCATGAAAAATCTAAAAATTTGGGAGCAGATAGTTTTCAACCGATAAATGTTGAATGCCAAACAAGACCAGCATATGGGTTCATCACCCAGGTCAAGATGTAGCACAAGTATGGAAACCAAGAAAGGGAAACGATCGGGTCCATAAAGAGACCAAGTTGTTTAGCATTAGCACTCAACCATATTCCAATGACTCAAGCGTCACTACTGAAAGTCTAGAGGGTAACAACCCTAATTCAAGATTTCAAGCAGTTGGTGTATCTACGGTATTCATATGCATTCGTCTACCTTTTTTAATGAATCGTCTGGCAAAATAATTGCTTATTGTATAGCATGGTAGAATTTATTGATTTGTGTTATTACAGACGAATAATGCATCCACTGTCTTTGTACATGTAGCTGCTGCGGTGCCAATCAGGATACCAGCATCATCAACCCCATCTCCTTTGAATGAGGTAGTATCAATCACCTATTTTCTTCTTTTTTGCAAAGTGTCAGTCGTTTGTTTATAAGAAAAAGTTTACGTTTAAGGAATTAAAAAATATCATTCTTTGAACAACTAAAAATACAGTATTAAGAATTTTCTTCCTGAAATGTAAATGGTGTATAATGATAAAATGAATGTCCTTGGATCAGCAAGGGTGTGTCCTTGGATCAGCAAGGGTGTCATACCACTCTATCAATAACAAGAAAAAAGTAGCAACTCCATTTCAAATGGATAACGCTCAACTACTTAATTTGAAATAATGAATTACTTCTGATTTGTTTCTGTTTAGAGCTTAGCTACCTTAGTTACTCAGGGTCGCTGCTTTTGGCTTATCATGGTTAAAAGCAAATACATTTCTTTCATCCAAATCTGCAGCGGGAACCGTCAGTTTGTTTTTATTCGACTATAGCTATAGTGTCTTTAACCAAAAATAATTTACTTTGATTATGTTCTTAAAGAAACTGCCATGGATGTACCATCAAATTTAGAATCCAGACGACGTATATCTTTCTTCTCAAATTCATTGTTTATGGACATGCCCGTGCCACCCAAAGTTTCGAATATGATCTCTTTTTTGTAAGTTTCCCTTGATCTATATGTTTCATTAGACTTATAAGAAAATTAGTATCTTATAACCACCGTAAATGAATATATGCATACACATGCACAAAATGTAGCCCGCAGAAACCAGAGTCTTACTTTATAAGAGAAGTCTAAGTCTAAAGGTTCTAATTAGCATGAAATCTTCTACAATCTTATTACTTTCATGCTACTTTTGTCATTCAGGGTTTAGGGTCCTAACTCCTTACTACATTGAGGATGTTCTACGATCTTCTACAATGGTGCTGCTAAAGTATGTCACTTGGAAAGATACGGAAAGCTATTGATGGCTTTAACCATACATGTACCAATCCTCATTTAATTATTACTTTTTCTATCTGTCTTTTTAATCCTATTGAATGACTCTTTTTTTCTTTGCATCTATCCTGCTAATTAAATTGGGCACATGTAGTTTTTTTTGAGTTAACGGTAAAAAAAAATTTAATCATCTAATCATCAACTTTGCTAATAATACACAATAAGTAGAAACATTACGCTACTCCATTGAATGATTTATTTTTTTATTTTTTTTTATTTTTTTTTTACATTTCAACCATTTTAAATTTTACGTAATATTGGCTGCGTTTCATTTATGCAATCTGTTGTTAAGCATATTTCTGTATTGAATTCACTTTATCATTATTGTTGATGAAAATGACAACCATTTTTATTTTTGCAGAAACCCATAGTAGACAGACTTGGAGAAGCTTATGAGAGTCCAGAAAAGATTTGTGATTTGACAATGTGTATTGACCATCATCCATTATATAAAATAATTAAATATTAGCACCAACAATTAAGTTCACTCTTTAGTACTCGACTAGCAACATTAGTTAAGTGGAGCATAGACAATAAGAATGGGAAATAAAATCTCATCATATGGACTATTGAGTCTGTTTACCATATGGACTATTGAGTTTGTTCCATGATTGCTCAACAGACTGAGTTGCCACTACAATTATGTTGGGCCATAGGGGTGTTAGTTTGATTTGAGCAACATGTCATGGAGGTGTCGTCCATGTAGCCTTGGGACAATACCATTCGAGTCTTATTGTTAAGATTAATTGTCGAAAAAAAACAATGTTCAAAGGCCTGTTAATAGCCAAGCTTATTTAACTTTTCTTTTTGATTTTTATAGTATGGTTTTCTGGTATATTTACTATTGCCTTTGAAATTGAACATTTTCTTTCAGCACTCCCAAGTTGTCAATTACAGAGCCGACGGTAGCATCTTTTTTGCTGGGTGAAAATGACGATGTCAAAGTTGCTCAGCCATTCTTTGGGATGAACTTTTATTCTAAATATGTTCTTACAACCGGAACTTTCATGATTGGCAAAGTATGGATCGACAGAAATTTATTATGACATGTAACCTTTGACTAACTAATATGATCAGGTACTTCCAATCTTCCATCACTCTCTTCTGTAAGTTGCTTAAATTACATGTGTAGTTTTGTTAAACCTTATACCCATATGAGATGTCTTACACGGGAATGTGAATATCGTTGTAAGTTGTAACCCACCCTTTTAATAATAAATGTAACAAACGTAATTCTTTGTACGTGTAACTCTATTTGTGATAATGTAAATATTGTTTTACGGTTCACTACCCCCGCGGCAACGCGCGGGTACGCTTGCTCGTTTAGTATAAAAGAAGAATGAAATTTTCTTTTGAAAAGTTGAAATTAGTTACCTAAACAGTTGATTCTTCTATATGCCTTCTTGGGTTCATAAACATCAATCCAAACAAACCTGCTAAAAAAAAAAAGAAATGATAAACATGATTAAAAGTATTTGGCGGTTTTTGAATGTAGTAACACCGTTATATTGTTACATACATTCTTGAACTTAGATGCGAAAACTGAGACATAAATAAAATAAAAACCAAAAATAGAAAAATCAAAAACCGTCAACTGAAAACGAAAGGATACTTGAAATGGATTAAGAAATCATGCCCTTGGCATCATCAATCATGTAAAACCATATCCTTTTGACATCCACTGACCCAAATAAGAAAAAGTTGGCTAACTAAATTGGGGATCAAGATGACGTTTTGTAGTAACACCCATTCTCGTTTCGAGTTTGATGAAGAAAAAATTGGGGATCAAAATATCAAGTATTTATGATTTCTTTTGATGAAGATGTATTGAATATGAAAAAAAATGTGATTCGTATTTGAATTTATAGATGCGGTTATTTGGAATTGCGGTTATTTGAAACTGGAAGGGAGAGGGTGAATGTCGACAACCGCTGCACCTCAAATAACTAATCCGGCAAAAACCCTTAAAAATGCCACATTGGTTTTCACCCTTTTATTTAAAGGTTTAGACATGCCACATAGGCAATTTTTTAAGCAACCCTAGCCTTGATTTATATAGATAGAAGACTAGATGTAAAACCCGTGTTCCGACACAGGCCGAGTATATAAAATTAAAAAAGTAAATGTTATTAAATGTTAAGTCAACCTAATCAATTTTTAATCAAAATGAACAAATCATTTGCTAAATTATGTTTATCTAATGAGTTGTTTGGAGAATAATACGACTAACTAACTGTAACTGATTGTGTAATTAGTGTTGATATCCCGGACAAAAATGAAGATCCTACGTTGTAATTATGACTTGCTACTCTATTCTTCGAAATATATTTACTTTTAAACTTGTTGCGACACTTGATCTTTCATTAAAAATAACAAATTATATTTAACAAAGCTCATCATGTACCAAGTTGCAATATCAGTTGAAGTTCTTTGTGATTCAATAATGACTTGGTAAAAACAAACCCTAAAACTTCAGCAACTCAACTCTAAAAACATACAAGAATTGCAAAACCCACAAAATGCAAGACCCACAAAATGCAAGAATTGCAAAACCCACAAAATGCTTCAAAAGGCAAATACGGGCTTTGAGAGTAGTATAAAACCAAATTGTGCTTAGAAAGACCACAAGAAAGTAGTTAAGTGCTAGTATTCAGTCAAAGTCAACATGATAGATACTAGTTATAAGCACACATTGTCACGATAAACAGCTCGACATCTTTTCCTCTTTCTTGTTTTGTCTTCCGTTAAGAACTTGTCGCTCCCATCATCTTCAATTTAAACAGCGTTCAAACAGTTAGTACCAAAACTTAAAGGTGGCGATAATAGACGTGTTGGATAATGGGTTCAGGTAGAAAAATGATATTTTTAAATACGATCAGAAAGCAATGTAGGACTTATGTATTCCCTTAAACATTGAATTTGGCTTCTTTCTTTTCCAATTAAATCTTTTAACCGAATCATACTACATCATTTCATAGGTGTATACCCTTCCAAGCTCGTACTAATGATATACCATCAACGGATCCGCTTTAGCATCCAGATATACATATTATTAAGTTTGGAAACTGACAAGTTGAAATACCGAAAGTTGCATTACCTAACGAAAGACCTTCTTTAAATGAAAGCAGACGCTGCGAGTAGCACCAGAAATGATAAAAAACTGTAGTAATGATCATCAAGTAAGAAAACTCTGCAACATTAGCAAACAAAAAACACATATACAACAAATAAGTATTACCTTTAAGGATGGTGGCTCCCACACACTGTTATGCTTATGCACACCTGTTTATAGCATGTTACAACATGAGTGACACAATGAAAACATTTACAAAACCTAACTAGAAGATAACATGTAGCCAGCCACTTATCCTATAAATTGGATCAATTTTACTTGTCTTCCGTCACAAGTAAGTAAGATATTGATAAGCGGAAAAAAATTATAGCTACAACAATAAGGTTAAAAACATTTGCAAAACCTCACTAGAAGATAACATGTAGGCTATTTATGCATTATAAATACATTTTTTACAACTTTCGACCGGTTAAAACTTGCATTAAAAATTAAATCGACTTTTGATAAATTACGAAATTTTAAATTCTAATTCTATACAAAATATATTGAATATTTTATTAATAATGATTTTTGGTATATAACATTAATGGATATTTTTGCACTAGCAAGTTCTATTTAAGTTGTGGGTTTCTAATTACATATAACTAAACTTAAAAATTAGACAAGTAGTAGTGCATGAGACACACCGGGAGCAATTGCATCTTTCTAGTGGTGTAAGATCTTCAAACAGATGAGGATACATTTTCTTTATCTGATCTTCTCGTTCCCAAGTAAACTCATGACCTCTCCAGGTATCCCATCGAATCTTTACTACTGGGATTCGGCTATGTTTTAATTGCTTAGCTCCCCGGTCCATGATCTCTATTGGTTTTTCAATAAAATGGAGTTTATCATCGATTTCTATTTCATCCAACGGTATGATGGCGCTCTCGTCTGATAGACACTTCTTTAGATTTGAAACGTGAAATACGTTATGAACGTTACTTGGGGTAAATTCAGACAATATTTCAAAAGGCCCGATATACCTTGGGTTCAACTTCCCTCACTTTCCGAAGCGGATAACACCTTTCCAAGGTGATACTTTCAGCATGACTTTATCACCAACTTGGAATTCCAATGGCTTTCTCCTGACGTCCGCATAACTCTTTTAACGATCTTGCGCCGCTTTCAACCTTTGTTGGATCTGCACAACCTTCTCTGTCGTCTCATGGACAATTTCAGGTCCCGTGAGTTGGCTCTCGCCAAGCTCAGCCCAACATATGGGTGACCAGCATTTCCTTCCATAGAGTACCTCAAACGGAGCTGCTTCAATGCTCGTATGGTAACTGTTGTTGTAAGAGAACTCTACTAGAGGTAAGTGCTTATCCCAACTGTTTTCAAAGTCGATTACACATGCCCGTAACATGTCCTCCAAAGTCTGGATGGTCCTTTCACTCTGACCATCGGTCTTCGGGTGATAATGCCGTACTCATATCCAATTGGGTACCCAAGGCTTTCTGCAACGACTGCCAGAATCGTGAAATGAATCTGCTTTCACGATCAGAGATGATGGAGACTGGCACTCCATGCCTTGAGACAACTTCCTTCAAGTATAGCTGAGAGAACTTCTCCATCTTATCATTTTCTTTCATCGGTAAGAAATGTGATGATTTGGTGAGACGATCGACGATTACCCAAATCATGTCATATCCACCGGGTGTTCTGGTAGTTTCGTAACAAAGTCCATTGTTATCATCTCCCACTTCCACGGGGTATCTCTCGCTGTTGTAATAATCCGGACGGTTTCTGATATTCTGCCTTGACCTTGGCACATGTCAGACATTTACTGACATAGGTAGCGATGTCTGCCTTCATGTTAGGCCACCAGTATAACTCCTTCAAATCGTGATACATCTTATCAGAAGCTGCTTGTATCGAGTATTTCGTCTTATGTGCTTCATTCATTACCAAATCTCTCATGTCTCCGTAAAGCGGTACCCAAATCCTATTCATGAAGTATCTAACCCCATTTGCTTTCACCTCAAACTGCATGTCCATCCCTCTTAGAGCTTCATATTGTAGATTTTCTTCCTTGATTGCTTCTAACTGTGCGTGGTGAATCTGTGTTGTGAGATTTGTTTGGATGGTGATGTTCAATACGCGCACTCTGACAGGTTTGGCCCTTTCTTTTCGGCTGAGGGCATCAGCAACTACGTTTGCTTTCCCCGGGTGGTACCGAATCTCACAGTCATAATCGTTGAACAATTCTACCCATCTACGCTACCTCATGTTCAATTGTTTTTGATCAAAGATGTGCCGAAGACTCTTATGATCGGTGTACACGACACACTTTATGCCATATAAATAGTGTTTCCACATCTTTAGTGTAAATACCACCGCTCCTAATTCCAAGTCATGGGTGGTATAGTTCTTTTCGTGCACTTTCAGCTATCTTGATTCGTAAGCGGTGACTTTTTGTCTTTGCATCAATACGCAGCCCATCCCTTGATAAGAGGCATCACAGTATACCACCAAGTCATCGTTTCCTTCCGGTAGTGCTAGAATTGGCGCACTACAAAGCTTCTCCTTCAATGTTTGGAAAGCCGTTTCCTGCTTCTCTGTCCAATCAAACTTCTTATCCTTTTGGGTCAATGAAGTCAATGGTTGGGTTATTTTAGAAAAACCTTCTATGAATCGTCTGAAGAAATTGACAAACTTCCGTTGGGGTCGTTGGTGCTTTTCATTTTTCTACGGCTTCAATCTTTGCTGGATCCACGTGAATGCCTTTGCTGGTGACTACGTGGCCTAAAAATTGCACTTTTTCTAACCAAAATTCACAGTTTGAGA
The DNA here is from genome assembly GCA_025447715.1 of Asclepias incarnata. Taxonomy (NCBI): domain Eukaryota; kingdom Viridiplantae; phylum Streptophyta; class Magnoliopsida; order Gentianales; family Apocynaceae; genus Asclepias; species Asclepias incarnata. Next base: position 3,877 of record JAOEHQ010036333.1, on the reverse strand, counting down.
ACTTACCATATAGTTGTTCTTTCTTAAGTAACTCTAAGATTTTCCCCAAGTGTTGTTTGTGCTCTTCCTTACTCTTTGAATATATTAAGATATCATCAATGAACATTGTCATAAACTTATCTAAGTAAGGCTTGCACACGCGGTTCATCAGATCCATGAACACTGCAGGGGCGTTTGTTAAAACAAATGGCATTACTAGAAACTCATAGTGACCATATTGTGTCGTGAACGCCGTCTTTGGAATATCCTCATTTTTTACTTTCAACTGATGGTAACCCGACCTTAAATCGATCTTTGAATAGTATTTAGAACCTTGAAGCTGATCGAATAAATCGTCGAACCTAGGGAGGGGGTATCGGTTCTTTCTTGTCAATATATTCAATTCGCGATAATCGATACACATTCTAAAAGATCCATCCTTCTTTTTGACGAATAAGACAGGATCTCCCCGAGCGAGAAGCTGGGACGGATAAAGCCTTTATCTAGTAGTTCTTGCAACTGATTAGATAATTCTTGCATCTCCGAGGGGGCTAATCGGTAGGGTGCACGAGCTACTGGTGTGGCTCCTGGTACCAGATCAATTTGAAGTTCTATCTGTCTGGAGGCCGGAAGTCCAGGCAAATATTCGGGGAAGACTTCAGGGAACTCTCGGGCTACTAGCACATCTTCGAGCTTTCTTTCTTCGGACTTCATTTCTTTCACATGAGCTAAGACGGCAAAATACTTTTTCTTCAAATATTTATTTGCCTTTATACAGGATATAATGTTCAGCGGTGTGCCCCTCTTCTCACCTTGCACAACAACAATCTCTCCATTCGGGAGAGGGATCCGGATTGCCTTCTCGTGACATATAATCTCAGCACGGTGCTTTGACGGCCATTCCATGCCAATGACTATGTCGAAACTCCCTAATTCATTAGGCATTAAATCTACGTGGAAGAGGTGGTCGGCTAAATTCATGGTACAACCTTGGTACACTTTAATAGTCGACATCAACTTACCGTTGGCTAATTCTACGGTATACTTAGTATCTAAAGCGACATGGGTGATATCAATTGTCAGGGAGAATTCCGTGGATACGAAGCATTTTTCAGCACCAGAATCAAATAAAATAGATGCATAACAGTTGTTGATAAGGAACGTACCCGTGACTAGGTTCGGGTAACTCCTGGATTCTTCCGGGGTGATGACAAAAGCTCTGCCTCGGGCCGGTGGGGTCTGCATAACATTCAACTTTGGGCACTGATTCCTATAGTGTCCTTTTCCTCCACAATGAAAACAGCTACCCTGTGCTATTGCCTTCTGCACCGGTGTTGTTGCCCTGCAATCCCTAGCCATATGTCCAACCTTCTTGCACCTATCGCATTTCTTTACACCACTTGGCCCTAAGTGGTTCTTCTTACACCTTTGGCAAAAGGGTTTCGACTACCCTCCCATTTCCTCTTTTCTCCATTCTTCACCTCCACGTTCTTGGCATTTTGCCGAATGACTTGATCCATAAGATTATGAGCTAATCGAATGGCGCTCGGGAGGGTAGCTGGCTCAGCAGCAGTGACACTTCCTTGAATAGAAGGCGGGAGTCCCCAAATGTACCTCTCTATCTGCTTATACAATGGAGTGACCATTGTAGGGCATAGCACTGACAGTTCATGGAATCTTTTGGTGTAGGCGGCCAGATTTGTCCCTTTCACAGTTAAATCCCAAAACTCCACCTCCAACTTCTGGATCTCGCTTCTGGGACAGTATTCATTTCTCAGCATTTCCTTGACATCTTCCTATGGGGTTGCATTTGCAGCATCAATCCCAATGGGGATGGTGTAGGCATTCCACCAAGAGAGGGCGATTCCTTGCAATGTTCCAGAAGCATACTTGACCTGACAATCATTTGCGCAATCACACATCCTGAACACTGACTCAATTTTCTCGAACCAATGCAGTAACCCTACTGCTCCTTCGGTACCATTAAAATTCAGCGGTTTGCAATTCATGAAGTCTTTATAGGAACAACCCTTGTTTGCACTCCCATTGTTTCTCTTGCTTGATTCGCTTTCAGTGGTTTCTTTTTCTTTTTCCTGGGTAGTAGTTTCTTTTGCATTGTTTGCCTCTGCTAGGGCATCAACAACTTTCTGGGCCACCATTTTTACTAATTCACTTTGGGTCATTGTGATCGTTTCTTCTGCTTCCTCACTTTCAGGAAGTGGGTTAGCTCGAGTTCTTCTAGTTGAGATTCTTCTTTTGGGATCCATTTATTTTTCTACCATATAAATAAACTTGTGAGAAATTGCAAATATTAATACTTCAAGATATGCATACATAACATTGATCAAATAACATAGAATCATAAGTTTTTCATTCACCCTAATTATCCGAGTATAATCCCCTCGGTAAGGTAAAAGTGGTGAGAAATTAGTTCATACCACATAGTTCCTAAATAGTAATAATCCTAAAGCATGGTTCTAGCACATATTAGCTCATTGGCTCATTTTCAATCCTTTCTCTTACGGCGGGCTGATCCTTCGGAGTTAGTAGTGGATGTGGAGGATCCCTCATTGTCGGTTTGGGCATTGCTGTCGATGGTCTTAATAAGGCCTTCTTGATTCTCTTGTACTTGTTCTAAAATGGTCATGTTGTTGTTGAAAGCGAGGGTAAAATTTTCAAACATGTTACTCAAAGCCTCAATTTGTTGCCGGTGGTTGTTAAAGTTGTTGTGAGCCGAGGTCTGGTCAATTTGCATAGTATACTGCATATCCTCCGACTTAGCCACCAATAGAGGGATGGTATGTTGTGGCGGCTCATGAGTGTAAAGGTAGTCTTGGGGATTGTGTGGGGGACCCTCAGGAATTGGGAGGTTGATGTCTCTCCTCCATTTTTCTAACAAGTTCTCCATATATGGGTCATTTGGGCCGGTATATGGATTGACCACATTGGGTGATTGGGGTGGAGAATCATCTATTTCCATAAAAACCTCTATGTCACTCATCTCCTCCTCGGAGTCGGAATGGAAATGATTATCGGCCATTTTTCTGAATCCAAAGCAAAGCATAAAAGTTTAGGTAATTATTCAAATTTATAATATCAACAAGAAATATAATATAATAATAATGCACCATATATCATATAAGGGAAAATTTGGTACATATTTTTCATCCTCATAACGTAGTAAGCCCTAACTATTATCCAAGTATAAAACCCCTTGGTAAGGTAAAATTTGAGCTTGACTAATTTTGCTAAAAATGCTTCTACCCATAACGCCTAGTATAAATCTTTGACATCCCTAAATTTGTTCCAAGGGATGCCCTCAAATTCTTCATAGTCCTCAAATTCAATCCTAGGGGTCCGTTTCTTTTGGGCCCCTATACTAGCTGGTGAGGGAAATAATGCTCTCGGCTGTTTACGATACCGTTTACGATAATAAGTTATAATAGGATAAGGCTCAGGATCGGCGAGTATAAACCCATTTCCAAGACATCTACCGTAACACCCCGCCTTACTACAACTTTCGCACCACCCGCGCGGTTTTCCAGACATAGCTCTGCTCAAGATACAATAAAACATAAGATCCATAATAATCGTTAGTTATAGTCTAGGTTTATTAATGCATCCTAAATGATTTTTAGGCCTATTAATGCAACCTAGTTCGCTATAACAACCTGGCTCTGATACCAATCTGTCACACCCCAAAATGGCAAGGTGTGATTAATTAGGATCACAACACAAATTGCAAGCAAACGACCTCTAAAATGAGACGTTTGAAAAATATCATTGATGCAAATTTCATAATTTGGATATCAAGATGGTACGAGTTCACAATAAGTCAAATGGAGATTTTAAAACATGATAACTACAACAAAATATAATGTTAGGAAATCTCCATATT
>JAOEHQ010036322.1:0-12746 GCA_025447715.1 Asclepias incarnata | reverse complement strand
CATTTTTGCTAATATATATTTTATAACTTTTTATTTTTTTATAACGTTTGTAACATTTTCTTTTCTTTAATATTTTTTGTTTGCATATATCTTTTCGAATTTCTTATATATATATATATATATTTGTCGTATTGCCTTTAAAAACGAAAACGGCTACTTGAGGCAAAAAGAAAACAGTTACCGGCGAAAACGAGTGGGTGAATATTATATATTCCTTTTGTATTTTGTTTGTTAACATTTGGTTTTTTTATGCCTTTTTTACATTTGGTTTTCGTATTTTTGGTTTGAACCCGAACGAGTGAGATTTTTTAAATATAGTATGGAAAATGGTGATAGCTCCTTTAATATTCTCTATATGTAATAAATTACCATTTTATATGTCATTAAACGCACATTGTCACCATAAAACCAACTTCTTACATGTCAAAAACATTCAGTTAAGTACCACAACATGCTTCAAACACCGACGTGGGGCGGCATGTGAACTTCCTAGTTTTCCATAATATATCCCACTTCTTTCACATCATTACCAAAATATTTACCCATGTTATCTCTTGCCAATTATTTTGTCTGACATGGATATAATATCACATACCAGCTATCAACTCAAAAACCATATAGGACACGCACAAAAATCATGTGTATCCACAAGGGTAAGTAAGTCATTTCACATTCTACTTGGTCTACTACAATACTCCTGCTAAAAAATACCTTCATATCTTCACACACCACCAATGCAACCAAACCCCAAGAACAACAAACACATCATGAGAATCACATCTAAATCAATCTTGAGTCCAGGGCGAGCTGGGGTTCGAGACCACCCACCTAACTCACTCTCAACTTCACTTAGCCGGAGACTTAGAAACAGTGGCAGCATTAAAGGTGGTGCATCACCAGCTATGTTCACTAGTAAAAAAAGAGGTAGTTTTGAAAACCAAGAACCATCTTCACCTAAAGTTACTTGCATTGGTCAAGTTAGAGTTAAGTCCAAGAAAAAACAAGCTAAAAAGCTTAGAAGTTTATCAAGAAGACATAATTTAGGTGATGTTGGTTTTGGAAAGTTGGACCATTCTGTTCATGGGGTTGGTTTAAAAAGTCAAACGGTTGAAAGAAGTTTGGATCTTGGGTCAAAGGGCGGTCAAACTATGCATGGACAAAGTCAAAGAGAAAGTCAAGATAATCAAGAAAGTTGTTCAAAGAGTTGGGTGCATTTTCCTGTGACAATTTGTGATGCTATAAGGGCTTTTGGATCTGAGTTTAGTTGTTTGTTTCCGTGCCGGAAAGAGGGAAAGATGGTGGTGGCTGAAGATGGTCACCGGCAAGGTTCTTGTGGTGCATTTGCACGGTGGTTGGTGGCGGTTCAAGATGGTGGTGGTGGTAGTGAAAGAGATATTGAGTTGGTGGTTGGTGAAGAAGAGGATGATGAAGATGAAAGATTTGTTAAGAAATCAAGAAGGCATGTATTTGAAGATTTGGAGATTGTGAATGATAGAATTGAAGGGCATAAAGATGAAGCTAGAGTTAGTATTTGTGTGCCACCAAAAAATGCTTTGTTGTTAATGAGATGTAGATCTGACCCAGTTAAAGTTGAAGCTCTTGCTAATAGGTCTTGGGAACCAAGTTTTGATAAAAATGATGAAGAAGAAGATGATGGAGAAGAAATAGTTGTTTTCGAAGATTGTAAGGTGTTACAAGAAGATCTTGAACTGGGCAAGCCTCAAGTTTTGATCTTGGATCAAGATCAAGACAATGTGCAACAAGATGAAGTTAACCAAGCTCAAGAACTTGATATTGTGCAAGATAATGAAGTGGGTCAAATTCAAGTTCCTGATAATTTGCTAGAAAATGAAGTGGGTCAAGTTCAAGAATATGAAAATGTGCAAGAAAATGAATTGAGTCAAGAAAATGCGGAAGAAAATGAAGTGGCTCAAGAAAATGAAATGGGTCAAGCTCAAGAACATGAAAATGTGGAAAAAGATGAAGTGGGTCAAGATGAAGAACATGAAAAAACACTAGAGGAAGAAGAAAGTTTGTATCTTGAATTATTATTTAAAGAAATCTTGGAAGATCAAGATAATGAGATTCAAGAACAAAATGAGTCAACAATGGTGGCTAATGTAGCAAACATCTTTGAAGCCCATGAAGAAGAAATGGCTAAAGAAAGTACTAATGGAGCTTTAGAGAAAGAAAATGAGAAAGTATTGCCGGAATGTTTATTAATGATGATGTATGAGCCTAAGTTATCAATGGAAGTTTCAAGAGAAACATGGGTTTGTAGCAAAGATTTCAAGCAACGTTCCTCTAGAAAAAAGCCACCTCCGGCGCCGGTGGCGGCACAGGCGACGGCGGACAGTGGTAATGCAAATGCTACTCTTAAAGATATGATGAGAGTTGCAGACGGTGGGTTTCCGGCGGCTTTACAGCAGCCGGCGCGATCATCATGTTGTTTGCCGGCGGCGCCATCAATGGCGGCGGTGTTAGGGCAGAAGCTGGCGGATGCGGTGGGGTATGAGCCGTTTGTGTTGACTAGGTGTAAGTCGGAGCCGATGAAAACGGCGGCGGCTAAGCTGTTACCGGAGAGTTGTGTTTGGGAAAACAGAAAGGTCGAGCAACTGAGCCGAGTTACATTTGGTGTCGGGTCGGCTCGGTTAGGGTTTTGAGTTGGTGTTTTGCACGGTTGTACATTTTTTTATTGATTACTATTGTTTAGTAGGGATTTTGTGGTGATAATGTACAACTTTGGAATGAAGGTAGTTAATGAGACTATACAAGTATGTAATGTAATGTGTGTTTGCCATTTTTTTCTTTTCTTATTGAATTGTAAACATCATTTGTTGTGATTGGTATTATGGTTGTGACTTGAAAGATTACTTATTGGATTAACATATACATATCTCTATTTCTACTCCATTATAAAAAGCATAAAAAAAATATAAGAGGGAATATCTTACTTTTTAAAAAATTTAAGAATTTATATAGACATAGATGTGTGTTTTAAAACTTTTTTGGAATCAACGTGGGACAATAAGCCTTTTGTATTTTCAAAGGTAATAAAAAAAATGAATTCATCCCACATTGTTCACGATGAAAAATAGAATGCATTGCAAACATTATAAAATGAATACAACAAATTTCCTTTAAAGGCCAAAAACTATTCGTCGCTGCATCGCGCGGGTAGTATTCTAGTTTCATAAGATGCATGTATTTTGTGCACAATTAACAAACAAAATCTGAAGGAAAATTCTGATATTGGTAGTTTAAAAAGCATTGGGTAAATTACAAGAATGGTACTTGGTGTTTGTACCATATGACACTGGCAATACCTCGTAAATGAAATTTACCCGAGACATATCCCGCTTTTTCAAATATGCACGAGATCATATCTATAGGTATCATCCGTGTAATTTACTATAAAAATTAACAACTTTTAAAAATTACACCAGTCATATCTGTAGATATGGTCAGCGTGCATATTTGAAAAAGTATGGTATGTCTCGGGTAAATTTCATTTACGGGGTATTGTCAGTGTCATATGATACAAACACCAGGTACCATTCTTGTAATTTACTCAAAAGCATTTTAGTAAAGTGTGATAAGGGAAACCATAATTGGCTAATGCTTTCACAATACAGTAATACACACTAACACAAGTTAAGACCATGAATGGGTTTGCAAGGTTACGAGTTCTTTAGCTCAGCGAGAATGTCTCGAGATTTTTAGATACAATATGACTAATATGTTTTTTTATCTCAAATTAAAACTGGTTATTTGATATCAAGTAGAGTTTTGGGCATCCTACTACATGATGCCATTGGGCCAAGTCTTTGCTTCACAAGTTGGAGTGAGCAATCATTATAATGTCCAACATGAATACTTGAGATTGGTGTGTATTTGGTTCACACGAGGGATATCTCGTTCAAAGGGCAAGCCAAATATGACGGTATCATTCATGGTTCTATTTCATTTGTTTTTAAGTATGGAAAACTGCAAATGGTCTAGAGAACTTTTCGGAATCAGGCAACAATAGGATCTAGTTGCAAGTTTTGATAATTTCAGCTCAGGTTTGAATGTTCGTGTTTCTTGTCAACGCCACATAAGGCAGTCATTTCCAGAAAGCAGAGGATCAGCACGAATAGCGGCGTCTTTCCCGGTACAACTTCCGAGGTCCGGCAATGGCAAGCTTGTCTATGTCAAGTGTAATGTCTATTGGTTTAAATTTAACCAGGGTAATCCTTTTTACCCAAAAAACGCCTATTGGTTTATGGGATGTCTTTGTCTCTATACCTTGTTTCATGGTCAAGTAACTTGTGTTGGATGGTGTTTCATTGTCGAGTAACCCGTATATGTTAGCAGGATTAGTTTGTAATTTCTCTTCACCTTTGTTGAAGTTGTTATATCCTCATACAATTTATGTCTAGTACTTCATCCTCCTACACATATAGACGAATAGATTATGACGTGTCATTTCTCTCATTTCATCTCATGTTTTCATTTTGTCATGTATATGTTGGAGCAATTATAATTTCTCATTTATCAATATATCATTTGTTTCCACACCAATTGTTAATAGTTTCACAAATTTTATAATAGAAGAAAAAAAAAAGATGGACCCTATAATATGTTTTACTTAAAGTAATAAAAACCAACTCACTTAGGTGAGTTGGCCAGGGGCTTTCTAATCATCCACTATGTGGGGCCCCGGGGGTGAGGTTACCACAGATTTCAGGTTCGAGCCTGGGAGTTTACATCCCAAAGGTATTTTCCATAAGGATAGGTGTGGAGATCCTGCAAATAACAGGTTAAAACCGCCTCCACTCACGTCTGAATCGAAACTCAACCTTTAAAAAAAAAACTTAAAGTAATAAAACCATCCTTATTTTAAGTCCTCCCGAATCAAAATTCCATTTTTTTCATTCGATTTATCAGATTGGCAATGACCAAAAAAAAAAAAAATTCTTCATAAGGCAAAGGGTAATATTGGACCTAAAGTACCTAATTCTATCAATCTGCATAGGGAGTTCATTGTGAATTTGTGATCAAGGATTTATCATAGTTTGCAACAATGCTCAAAATGAATGATATACTGATATATATAACAAACATATCGTAGTATAGACCTACACTACAAACATGATTCACAACATTAAAACCTGGTTTTTGAAGTCCACTTGATCATCTATGTTATTGTTCCTTGCTACTTGAATCTTGATCTCCACCACTCGTGTTTATTTCAGAATCACTGGAGTTCAGTTGTGTTTTATCCTTGTTCTGCATTAGGTCACTTCGAGAATCTCCCATTATCGAGTTAAGAGCAAGCTGGCCCGAGTAAAGTACTAGCCCTAAAGAGTTGATGCCAAAAACAAACGTGGCAAGGTAGCATATCCCGTTAATGATCGTCCTACATACAACAAATGCAAAAACCTTCTCAGCATTAGTTCATCTGCAAAGTTAAGTCACCATACATGATATAGAAGTATAGAACCTCAAAATATCATGGGGCAATTTAAACACTTACCTTATTGTTATTGTGATTTGCCGCACCTACAAAGCAAAACATAACCAAAGGCTTGTTATAAAAAGTTACAGGAAAATGAAAAGAAAAAAAAATGCAAAACTGGAGGCAAGAATTGCTACTAATCTCGGGTCATGTGCAACGTCTAAAACAATCATATAGGATAAAGACATATAGTAACAATGCTTTCCCAGTATGAGCAAATTACAACTACAAATGGTAAAACTAATGCTCACAATGATGTCCAACAATAAATGTTCAAGGTCCTTTCATTTTATTATTTTAACGATATTAATGATGTCAAAGCATCTCAATTCTCAAACACAAACTTTATACTTAAACATTGGTTCTTGATTGTGAGTACCGAGTATAAACAAGATGGGGACTATGAGCTCACTTTTGCATATCATATATATAATATACAAAACGAGATTGAGTAGCATTCACATATTTCAGCTTTTTACCTAATGAATTTCAACATTACTAAGAGTTATGAAGCCATGATCGATCAATTTATAGAAACACATAATACCTAGGTTACATATCATTTATTGACTATGATTGTGCACAAGATACATATCCCTGAGCTCAAATTTTACAGAGCATATACTAAAAAATTAAGTAGCATTCAAATTTACAACATTTTCTCCTTTATGAATTTCAAACATATGAAACTTTGATAAGAAATAATGTCATCCCACTAAAGTACAAACTGCAACTATAACTTGGCTATAAATACAAACTCTAGATTTAATCGCCATTTCTTGATGGTGATTACGGACAAGATTATAACCGTGAGCTAACTTTTGCAGATCATATACAACACAACAGGCAATCGAGTAGCATTCATATTCTCACATTTTAGTCATATCAACTCAAACAATACTCGAATTATGAAGCAGTTAAAAACAATTCATTGAAATACATACCGAGAAATTATCTGAAATCGTTTGCCTATTCAAAGAAGCTTCGATGGTGGTAGTGAACTTATACAGAATAAGCGCAATAACACCTGCAGACAAACCTCCTAGCAATGCCTGAAGAGCTGACGGAGGAGCATTTTCCTCAACCGGTGTCATTGCTTTCAAACTCTCTAGTGCTTCCTCCTTCAATGTCTTTTTAGCTCCTGTTGACCTAAATCTCTATCCAATAAACAAAAAATCCCCAATTCAATCATCACCAATAAACTTTCACACAACGTCATTACCACATCAAAGTAAGTGTTCACACAAATTAAACCCCTAGTTATCAAACTAAACACAATTTAGGATGGTGAATTGGGTAAAACTTATTTTTACTGTTTATGGGCTTACGTGTTGTTATAAACAAATGAGCCCAAAAGATGGTTCATAAAAGCTTACGGAAATAAATACAAATGCTGTTTGAGCTTAATAAATTAAGCTCATAAGTTTGTTCTTTTCATAAGTTTTTCGCACCAGCTTTTGGGCTTATTGGTTTATAACAACATGATAAGACCATAAGCAGTAAAATAAACTTTACCCAAACACTCCCCTAATTCGTTAGTATGTAAACTAATTAAAAGGGGTGTTAGGGTTGTCTTCTTTCTTTGGTATATCTGCTTATTGGGTTTTCAAAAGGCCAATAACTTCATATCTTTTTCTGGCTTATCAACTTGCGTTTATGAGCTTAAATATATGCTTAAATTTGACAAACTTAAGCGGGAAACAAAAGCTTATTGATTTTTTTTAAATTGTGTTTGGTTTGAGGTAATGGGAATGAGGAAATGACTTAAATTCCCATTGATAATAATGTTTGGTTAATGGCTTTCGTAATGCAAATTGGGTATCAAACCCATCAATTTAAGAATATTCTAAAACCACCAACCATGGTGGGTTTAGAAATTCATTCCCATTCCCCTCCAAAACGAAACCCATATGATTTCAGGTTTAAAACCAAACACCCCTAGTACTGTAATAAAACAATTTACAGTGTCTGCGAGAAAGAAATGAACCAGTTCTTTGGCGCGTCTAGCACGGCGGCGGAGGGCACGAAAGAGGAAAACGGAGATGGCGCCGGTGAGGAGGACGCTGGTGGCGACTTGGATAGTGGAAGGATCATCGTCGGTGGAGATAAAAGAGGGCAAAGAAAATGAGAGTTCGACTGGTCCGTCTGCCGTTGAAGTGGTGATATCGGAAAGTTGAGCTAGTATTGTATGATGAGATAAGTGAAGTGTGGATGGAAATTGTTTGGTGGGTCGTGTAGTTTTTAAAAAATGGAACTTGGGGTGAAGGGAAATGTGGGGGAGAAAGGTGGTGGTGGTGGTGGTGGTGAAAGAGAGGAGGTGTGGTGGTGAATGCAACATTGGTGGTTTGTAGTGGTGGTGGTGGTGGTGGAGGAGGATTGAAGTGTGTGTGATATGTGTATTTGGATAATAATATATTTTTTTTATGTATAAATATCTTTGTATTTTTAATGGCATTATTCATGCTATTGGTTTTTTATGAGAAAAAGAAACACTTTCATTTTAAAATATAATATAGGGAATCCGCGTAAAGCGACGGCAGTGGTGTGGTGGGGACGGCGGCGACTGGTGGTGGTGGTGGTGGTGGCAGCAGCGATGACGGGAGGTGGCGGTATCGACGGCGGTGGCGGTGGAGACTAGTGGTGGCGGCGGGTGGTGGCGGTGACGGCGGCGGCGACGAGTAGTGTATGTTATTAATGTAAAAATAATTATGTAAAAATGAGTAGTGTAATTATTTTAAGAGTTAGAGAGATATATTTTGTAAATTATTTCACTAAAGGTATTTTAGGTATATGAGTTAATTATAAAAAAAAAACTTTTAAAATTGAGGGTTAATTTGGATATTTTAAAGACAGAAAGTTGAAAAAGAGGGGATAGTTTGTTTTATAAGGGGGTCAAGATATATTTATATCCAAACTACCTTATAATTTAAATGGTATCGTCTTAAAATTCAAAAAGATTTAACACTTCCATATTTAATCTACACAATCATTTCTATATTTAAATATTTTACCTATAAATAACAAACGCAATATATATACGTATGTTTTAGTCAATTCAAAATCAGAATCAGCTGTCGAAAAAGCCGTCTATTACCACCTCTTGTGGGTGTGCTAACTTAAATTTACCAATATATTCAAATTTAAGAAGTCATCTACCGTCACACAATGTACGGGTACAATTTCTAACTGCTTATTAAAATTATAGCTCATGTTGAAAGTTATAAATTTTGGATATGAAAAATACCGATATTATTCCTCTTACCACTTTTACACCATATGTCTATTATCTCTTAAAATATCTACACTGTCCCTTTTACATCAATTACCTTTACATCAATTATCTACACCACTCGGCATCACCGCCACCACAACAGTCGCCGACATCACCACTAGTCGTCGCCACCAGCACGTCGTTGCAGCCGCCACCACCGTCTCATTGTGCGGGTAATCCTTCTAGTAGTTTTATGATGGGTAAATGAATCATTTTTATAATAAAAAGAGTAAATTACGAAAACTGTCCATGTATTTTTATCAGTTTTTCACTAATCATCCCCCCTTGGAGTGATTGTGAACGATTATTTTAAGCTAGAGTGAACGCTTTTTTTAAACTAGAGTGATTTTTTTTTACGCGTTTCAAAACTGAAGATCAACCCTACTACTATCGTTGTTTTAAATGAGTATACAAAATGGATAACCAACCCATTATTAGTCTCAAAATGATTGGTTTCACAACCAATATGATAGAAGGTAAATTAGTAATACTATGATTGAAATGATATGAATAATTTAAACCCTAACATCTGCTTTTATGCTACATGTTGTCAGTCTCAAAATGGGACTCATGATTTAATTAGTTAAAACAAACTGCTAAGTATGTTTATAATCGGTTAAAAACGTAACATCAATTGATCACAGAAGTATCCATCAGCAGGATTCGAAGAAGATAGCTGATGAAAAAGTCATCAACAGTTAGTGGGATTAACATTGAAGACTAAAGATCCATTGAAGATACCACCGAAGATTCATCTGACAGATACTTGTTGATGATAGAAGTTCACATAAAAAAACTTAAAAGAATTTGAAGTATCAACATTCTTGAAATCTTTATTTGTCGCTAATGAGTTCAGACGAGAACATCTGACCAAAAGATCCGATATGTCACTTCATGTCAGAGTTGGTAGGTCCGACAAAAAGTCCTAGGAATAGTATATCGGTCCAATAACATTGTGACACATATATTATCCCTTTCCACATAATGCCTATATAAAGGGATTTATATCCTCATTATTAAGGTGTAGAAAATTATCCTAAATAATATTCAAAACTCTGTGTTCTAGATATATTATTCATCCGTTGATCCATCGGCAGTTATTTATGTAAGAACTTAAAGGATATTCTGTGAGTCAAATCTGTAGTAAATAAGAAGTGATTAGGATTAGTATTTGTTATTTAATCATTTATTCCGCATTACTTCTTGTAATTCTTTAACTATTCATTAATAAAGAATTCCATTGACAATTACTTTGTGTTGTTAATTTTCAATTAGTTGTTGCTTAGTGTTTTAATAAACCTTCTATTCGATCACGGACCAACAACTGGTATTAGAGCCTTCAGTTGGTAAAAACAGCTTAAGTAAAACTTTCTTTCTTTTAAAAATGTTGACTTTGTCCTAATCAACTCTAAGGATCATGAATACATAACCATGGCACCAAAATTTGAACAAGATGAGTTTAGCTCATGGAAGAACAGGATGCTGCTTCATCTAGTTGGAATTGATCCATATTTAATCGAAGTATTAAAGATTGGTCCATTTGTTCCAAAAACCTCTAGGACTACACCCATTGTTGATGGTGTAGCTCCTACTGAGCTTATAGATAAACCAGAAGAACATTGGTCTGATGATGAACGTAAGGTTGTCAATCTTGACAATTAGCTTAAAGGCATCATCATTTATACATTACCCATCAATTTAGTGAAAACTGTTATCAAACTACAAACTACTAAGAAAGTTTGGGATGCTTTGTGCATTCAGCTTGAAGGAATAGAAGAGGTGAAGGCAAACAAAAATATTGATTTAAAAAGGACTTATAAAAATTTCTTTGCAAAGCCTAATGAATCTCTTAATGACACTTACAATAGGTTTAAATGTCATTTAGATGATATGACAAATGCGAACATTGTCATTGATGCTTATGAACTCAATCATAAGTTTCTTAACATTCTTCTCTACAAATGGCAAGGATTAAGGCAGATCTTAAGGAATAATGGGTCCTTGAAAACCCATACCCTTCAATCTCTCTTTGGTGTATTCCAATTTGAAGAGAGAGTTGTTGCCCAGGTCAAAAGTACTGAGGCAGATTCCAAAAGAAATGATGCTATAACTCCTACTGTTACCTCATCTAATGCATCATCATCAACATTTATGGCATTAGTTTCTTCTGAAAAAGTTGAAATACCAAATTATAATTACCATGAATCTGGTGATGAAGCTACATTAAACTCCATTATCAAATTTGCTGGATTTCTTGTGCTGAAGAGAGAAACTCATTGTTAAATGAGTTTATGGAATTTGCATTAGTTGGTGGTTCCAAATATGCAAGAAAATGAAGGAAAACTTGTTCTGATGTGAAACGTACTGGTGGTTTTGACAAGTCACAAGAAACTTGTTATAAGTGTGGAAAGAAGGGACATTATCAGAAGGAATGTAGATCAGGTCCTATGATAGGACAGAAAGATGAAGATTCAAGCTTCAAGTCCAAGTACTATAAGCTAAAAGCACAAATTGCTACCACCTCAGAACCCACTGAAAAAATTTTTGTTGCCGAAGAAAAGGATTGGGCAGATTCTAATGATTCATCAGATGATGAAGAAATAACCACAATGTGCTTTATGGCCACTTCTGATGAAAATGTTGTCAACAAAGACCAAGTTTCAAATGGACAATGGGTGTTTGTTACTCTTAGAAAGGTAACAAGTTATTCTGAATCATCTTCTGATATCCAAGAGGATATTTTGGAGTCACTAACTTGTGACTTACAATTTCTTGAGCAAACCAAGGCAGACCTTGTTAAAAATTGCAAACTGTTGAGGAAACTATCAACAACATATCACGTCAACTCACAGAGTTAAAAGATGTGCAAAAGAACTTAGAGACTCAAAAATATGTTAATACAATTTTGTCTAAGAAAAATGTTGATCTCAATTTAAAAAATAAAACTTTGGAAGAAGCGATCAAAGACTTACAAAAAATTTGCAATTCATGGGGAAAATTACCCAAAATTGCCTATAGTTACATTAAAAAACAAGTTCCCCATCAACTCAAAGTTGTGATTGATGGTGATTTCAAAACTGTTGTTGCCTTCTCAAACTTTCAATTCGGAAGTATAAATAAAAATGATTTTGAAGGAACGGTTTCTGAAAATGTTGCTGATAAAAACAATGCTGATGATTCATTAAATGAATTTGATGAGATCATTGAAAGGGATTTACAAAACAGAAAAGAACAAATCCCAATTCAACCAATGGGTAGAGTACCACCTCCCAGTGTGTATCACGATCCTAAAAAGAAAGGAATGATTATTCCTGTTGCTGCCAAACGTCCACAATCTTGGAATAAGGCTGCACCCAAACTTGCTTTTCAAAAGCAGATTCGACTTGCTGGTACTCCTCCACTAAAACCTTCTTATTCAAAAAAATAAGAATGTTGCGTCATCCTCGAGTGGTAAGAAGGTTATAGATCCCATAAATTAAATATCTTACCATTCGAATGAGTTCTTTGACTAATTAGATTAAACAATTGAAAGAAAATGCAAAAAATGGTATTGGTCATAGTTAAGTGCTACTTATATGGTAAAAGAACTCATGTTGCCGATGACTGTACAAATGGTAAAAAGTCATTCCTTTTGAAAAATGATAAGGCTGCTGATAAATCAGTAGCCTCATCATCTTCATCAAATCAAGTAAAGTCATCTGATGTTTCTAAAGCATCTTCTGATGAACCCACTACTTTGTGGGTTCCCAAAAGGGTCTAACAACTTTACTTGTATCATGCAGGGAGATTTCAAAAATGAAGTTCGGCATCTAGACAGTGGATGTTCCAAACATATGACTGGTGACAAATCCTTACTGACAGATCTGAAAAGCTGTCATGGACTAGCAGTCAGTGTTGCAAATATCGGCCGTATCGGCCGAGATATCGGTATCGGTATCGGTATCGGCCATCAAAGGATACGATTCGGCTGGTATC
>JAOEHQ010036311.1:0-12746 GCA_025447715.1 Asclepias incarnata | reverse complement strand
CTCATTTATATTGTACTAATGTTTTGTCTTAACAGGATCGACAATCTTATTATATCTTTTGGACTTGACTTTTGACTTAATATTTTGACTAAAAACCTACGAACTCACCAACCTTTGTGTTGACATATTTTAGTATACTTTTCAGGTACTCAGGATAATCAGGGATAGGAACTTTTAATGCTAGAGGCTGGACTTGGAGATTTAGAAGCTCCGTTCGTTTAGACAGACTTTAGTAATGGCTGAATGCCTTTGTCTTTTTATCTTTTAAGAACATTATGTAATAAAGTACCTTTGGTATTGTTTAACTCGAACTTGTTTTGAGAATATATCATTATATTCTTTTCATTTTAGTAGTATCTATGTAATTCCATATCATATGCTGTGCTTTTCGTGGCATCCCATGTTTCCGTCATGGTGGGGTGTTACAATTGATGCGGATGAACTAGCTATTTCATATTTAGACAAGGTTAAAAAGGGGCTTTCACTTAAGTGGGCATAACTTTAGCTACGGTGCTCCGTTTTCAGCAAATGACTTATTGGGCTTTTTATATGTTTCAGCAAACGACCGCTGGGACGAGACGCACTTTTTTACAAACAACCTAAGGTGGTTTGGGTCAACCTCCGGGCCCAAAAACACCATTTTCTATGACTTATTGGGCTTTTTATATGTTTTTTGGGTTTATTTTGGACTTTGTTTGGTAATAACTTTCGGCCCATGTGTTTTTTAGGCCCATTTCGAATTTTGCTTATCATTATATATGTTTGTAATGTTGAGGAAATGATCAGTTTTTCAGAAATACAAAAATCAATTTCCTCCAAACACTAGTATGTTTTGTGTGTGAATTTCCAGATTATCGGTATTCTTTGAATCAACGATAGTTTGAAGAATTGTTTCCTGGCATTCGTGTGAATCAACAGGATTCAATTGGTTATCTTATTTCCGTCCTACATCAGGTAGATATCCATCTTTCGTGGATATAAATGACCTGAATACAAATATATATGGATATGGATGACGTTTGTCATCCATGGATTATCGGTTTACGGACATGAACATTTACGTACATATTCAAAGTAAAAAATAAAAATAAAAACATTAATCATTTAGGATAAATACGAATTTGAAGTTCTTTTTCATCTTTAATTGAGAATTTATATTTTATATAAGCTTACTAGATTTAGACCCGTGTCAAATACTTGAATTGTTTACGACATATTCAAGATAAGATTAAATATATGTAATCAAGAAACCTTATAAATTCAAATGTAAAAATATATGAAAGAACAAACCGGTAAATTCAAATGTAAAGAATGTAATTTAAGATCAAAGTAAAAGAATGTAATACTGGAACACTAACGAAAATGTTTTACTTGTTCGTTTATTAATATAATGTTAAGGCTTGATGATGTAGCTGAGTTTCTGTTGAAGAATTGCTTCCATTATGCCATATTTGTCGCATAGATACACCTTCACACCTTTTTTCGATTTAACTATTATGAAGATCAATATTCTCCTCGGCTAAATGTTCATGATCTGTGTATATACGTATACAAAAAAAAATCCAATAACTAAAACAACTTAATGAATATGATATATATATATCATGGGTAAAATAATAAGAAAAGGGGCAGAAGAATGAAATTGCATACCGGCATCATCAATCTTACTGCTCGTGGTTTTGGATGGTATAAATTCGAATATGGAGTCCCCCTTGGTTGCTTTCTAAAGATTTGATCTTTTCAATATCAATTAAGAATGTTTTCTTCCTCTGCATCCAATTAATGAAGCAGACAATTATTAAGGTTATATAAGCAATTAAGCATAGATGGTTATGGTTATTATTAATAAATAAATAATAGAAAAGAGTAAATAAGAGTATCTAACTTGTGGATAACGATATCAAGTAGACTTATATCTATACTACATTATAAATCAAATAGATGATGTCTTAATTTTTAAATTTTTTAAACATTTCCTTATTTATCATATTATTTAATATCATTTAATATATATATTTAAATTATGTATATATTAGTTAATTCTATATTATTTTTATATAATCAATTTTAAATATTTATGCAATCTAGAACCGGCGGTCGACGAAGCCGGCTGCCGGCCACCATCACCTTTTGATACATGTACTGAATGAAGTTTATGAATTTCATATACAATTTAATTTAAATTTTTAAAAAAATCATTCACGACCGCCCATCGTGCGGGTACATTTCTAGTTCTTTTAATTAAGGTTATATTGTAAATAAATAGATGACATAAACAAAGTTTAATTTGAAGAAATGAAGAGATATGATTGGTTAATAAATGGTTAGATACTGTCTTTTAGTATATATAATGATGATTATAGTAATGTTAATTTGTTTTTCCACAAAAATGTTGATAGTATTACCTCTAATGTCAATTAAATCATCAAAAATTCATAATACAATAAACAAAAACTTGATAGCTAACTAGCATTGATTATATTGTTTATCTTGTTCTGTGTTTTGATTTCATTTAAAATTCGGTATTTTGTTAACAAAAAGTTTTCTTTCTTTGATATCCAATGAATAACCATTACCCGCTTCATCCAATGGATATGAATATGGATGAAGTAATTGGGCATAAATGGATATGAATGCGATTGTGGATATGACTCCACCCGATCCACATCCGATCCACTACCACCCCTAGACTAGTGAGTCAAATTTTTAAACGGGTTGAGGGCTTCCCGAAGTGTATATCTAATATTCTAATGTACATACTTCCTCTTGCATCCAGTTAGTTAAAAAAGTTAGAATACTTTTAAGATAATATAGTGTATTACAAGCATTTGTAACCCATTAATTAGTTATCATTTTTTAAAATGGGGAAACCGTCTTTCTCAACCTGGCTCGTTTTGACCTGCCTTAAAAATTTACCTATTTTGATAAGTTATCCGACCCAGTCAAAATGCCAGCTCTACTGAGAGTCATTTTGGTTAATCTCTTCATGTGCATAACAAGTTGTTCTTATTGCTATTCAACATAAATGTTCAAACCTTATACTACTATTTCTGGAGAAACTTATAGATGAATTGGGTTCTGAGAGGGACAGTATGACCAATCGTCTTGATTTTGTTCAAGTGAGTTCTCCTCTAATATCCACAAAGAGAAAACCAAACCTGAATACATTAAGTGAACTCCGGAGAGTACATGAATGGTGTTTTAACACTGATATCTAATTTGTTGCAGAAAAAAGTAGCGGTGGTTTTGAAGAAGGCTAGCGCAAAGGAGCAGTTCACGATGATCTTGTTCTTGATCGTACTTTTTTGTGTTATTTGTGTTGGTTTTCTTCACCTAGGCTTACTGAGGTTAGAAGCCCTTTGTCTATGAGCTTTAATATAGAAGAAATTCGGTTTTGACAATGAAGACACTTATTAGTAGGCATTAAGACCATTTAGTTGATAGATGCTCACATTGTAAACTTGATCATATTTTGAGATAAGAAGTTATTTTAATTGTCGTTTTCACGATAACTATCGATGGCTTTGTAAGGTACTTTGGCTTGATGCAAAAGTGGAAGATGTATGAAAAATACTAGTACAAAAATGGGTCAGAAAGGCGAGTTAGATAACAGATTAAAATGGGTTCGGGTCCTAATAGGGTAAATTTATAGCACATCAGAACAGACCGGGTTGGTTTCAAACATGGGATCATCTTTAATTATCCTCTTACGGTGAAATGCAAGAGTGATGCTAGGATATCCCAAGCTAGTTGTCTAAACAGGGATATCTTGTATGCATATGATTTGCACGCTTGGTATGTTTCCCATTTATAGATTTTTTTTTCTCCATCAATTTGACACATTAGAGATGAAACATAGCCCAGTAAAAAGTTTATTGTAAATGGGTCAAAATTGCCACCTTCACAATATGCATATCAGTCATAACACACTAAACTGAAAGAATGAAAAGAAGCTTGCATATCAAGTATAATGAAAGGTAAGAACCATATACTAAAAGTATGTCAAAGATCAACAGTAAGCTGTTTACAATAAGAGAATGAAAGAGTGTTCGAGTATGTAACCAAATTTTCAGGATGTACCCACAAGAACATCCTTGTATGGGGTTGGTTCTGGTGGTGGTGGCAATTCTGGTGGTTCTGTTTTGCTTTCGAAGTTCCTTGGCCACTTTCTTCGTCCTTCTGAAAGAAATGGTGTCTGGCCTTCACGCACTCGACTGAGTCGCTCTTGTGCTCCGCCTCTTAATTTTTCAAGTCTCAGCCTATCCATCTGGAGCATCTTGAACACTTTAACCACATTTGCTAACCCTCCTATCAATAACAACAAACTTGCAAACATACCTATCCAAACCCACGTCCTTGTCTGCACACAACGTGAAAAAAAATTGCAACTTTGAGTTTTACAAACATAATAACACATCAAAAAAGAACCATATACAGCCCAAATTAGCTTTGATTATCTTAAAAGCGGACAACCTAATTACCTAAATCTCTAAGTAGAGGTGGAAATTGGGCTCGTCAAGCCCTGCAAAACATGTAACTGAATATGAGTTGAACTGGGCCAGGTTGGGTCTCAGTCCATATTAACCCAGACTTTTAAAAAGGTCATAAATAAGTATGACACTACAATAATCACAATCTAATTTAGGTGGTTGTATGCACTTTAATACACTTTATTTGGGTAACTTTCGACACATTTGGCTTGTTTCATATTTAGCTATTTTTGTGAATCTATATAAGCCCCTAGAGGAAACATAACCCATAGCAACCAATTCATACGGAAATGCGTCGAATTTGTCATTCCGGTCCCGAGTGTCAACATGATACCATGTATTACTATGTGAATAAGGGGTTGAGGTCCTCTTAAGATCAGGTTGCGATATTGTGAGAGGAATAAAATAGTGGGTCCCATAATTTAGTTAATCGTGGACCCCTTTACCATGTTTAAAGGTTTTCTATTGGTTCAACTTGAGAGGATCCCAATCCGTGAATGAGTTACCTGCATAATTGCATTAATGGGCAGGCAACAAAAGTTGCATCTATTGAATTGTGGTTTTGTAGTTTTACTAGAAAGATTTCAGAAAAATTGAGGACATACCAATAGATGTAAACCATGCCATAAATATCTGGGTTGCTCACGACTGTTAAGAATGGCACCAACCATGAACAAGAAGCTTCCAGTCAAGAATGGGATATGGACACTTTGTTGAAGAATTTGAACATGTCCATCGGCTCTCTCATAGATTTGACACGAATTTAGGATCGAACCAAGCACCCATAACACAGAACCAGCAATCAGCATATTCAATGCGTGCACCTCAAGCCTGTTATGAGTGTATTCTTTATTCCCCTACAGTTTGCACAGAGTCACCAAACAAAACACAAAATTGAGCATCATAATATAAACAATGCATCTTATAAATGTTTACGGTTACAATTAATCCTAATAAGTGTCTATCCTGACATCTTCAATTTTAATAATATCATCAAGTCACAACATTTATAAGTTGGAGGATGATTCATATGCCATCAAGTTACACGAATTTTATGTGTCTATCACTCGATAACAGCAATTTTACCTAAAAAATAGGTTAAGATGTGTTGTTTCACATCACAAACAAGTATATATGTGAATGATATTTACAGGCTGGATTTTGCTCCGACCGGCAATTTCTTTTTCCAAACTAATGGCTTCAAGCCATTGAACTTATTCATGTTCATGCAACCCGCAGACACAAATGAACCTCCGAGATCGTAGGCCCACACAAACTAGTTTTTGTTCCAACGCATATTTCTTTTTTCAACTTCACTGCAGTTTTTAGTTGTGAATATTCAATATATTTTTACAATTGTATAATCCAATTTTATGATGGTAATAATTGTACTTGTGATTCTCAAATTGTATCTCATTAATTACAAATATTATTGACATAACTCTAATGTAAACAAGGTCAATGCCCATTAATTTGTCAAAAACAAACTTTGTTTCTTAAAAAAGCTACTCTATCTATGTGATGCCTAGCTAAACCATCACCAAATGGTCTAGTGGCAAGGAGACCTCTTTCCTCACAAGAGGTTAGGGGTTCGAGTCCTACCCTAGACATATTTGGGGTGGCCACAGATATTTAATTTCCACATATGGTGAGCCTAAGTAAGTTTTCCCATCCAGATCTCTGAGTGATAGGGGTTTCTCATAGAGGGGTTTAAATTGGGGATCTATTCGGCGAGGGGGCTCTCTAACGCGGACCTGGTTAAAATAACGTATGCTAGACCACCCGATATTCGCGAGTAATTCACACCTTAAAAAAAAACATCTATGTGATGCCTATTATCATAAGAAAAACAAAACAAAACAAAAACAAAAACCGTGATACCATCTAAGATGTTTAAAAATCTCTTAATCTATACCCTTTTTTTTTTTGAAAGACAAATTTCTGCACACCTATTTCACATATTTGTTCTACAAACGGGATACAGTAAAAATCTACAACTCTTTTGTTGATAGGCCACCAGCCTAAGACCTTTTAATTTGGTTATTGATTAAAGTAACACTTTATCAAGTCAATCTATGATCATCATCGATCACCGACCAAATTGAATTCAACTACGTACCTAGTTGTTTTGCTTGTTTTGTTATATTGTGTGTACATTGTCGTTCGATCAACAGATTTTTTATTGTCTTTCCAAACTAAAATTAAATAAATACTGATCATCAAGGCGAAACACATTTTACAAGTCAAATTATCATGATTAAACACTTTCTTAAATAAGTACATCAAGTAGACCAAACTCCATAACCTATATAAAACAAAAGTAAGCAACACCCAATACAGTGAGTCTTTCACGTGTTTTGGGTCCCAATACCGTCACGGTGTATGAGAAGGTTGAGATGTAGACAGCCTTATCCTATTCCTACCTATGGTAGAGAGGCTGCTTACGGTTCTACCTAACGTAAAAAAGACCTCCGGCCTTATAAGGAATGAGGATCGAACCCTTGACCTCTGTACCTAATGGCAAGGGTGTTCCGCTTAATCAAAACCTTACTTGTTAAAACTTAAAACTCCATAAAACCTATATATATACCTGAATAAGAAGGAAAAGGATTCCCAAAAAGAAGAGAATCCCACCCAAAGCTTGAACCAGTGGAACCCCAACTTCAACAAATGGAAGTTGAATATCAAGTTCCATAAGCCCAACCCTATAATCAATACCTGCAAGATGTGCAATAAGATCATGCACATTCACACCCACAATCACAACCAACCCAATCAACAACAAAACCAAACCCAACTTCATTTGCTGCGGCCATGTCAACAAAGCCACAAACCCACATATTAACACAATCGTCGAGAAGATATAAACCCCTGCATTCATGTACTCGGCCCTGTTCCGGCTCAGTCGTGGCCCGTACATTCTACTCTCACGCGCCGTCGCTAGTTTTACCATTTTACGAGTAATTTGTTTATTGTTTACTTTAGACGACTGACAAGAAATGAACCAACGTTTTTTTTTATTATTTCTAATTTTAGATTTAAGATAGTACGTGGCGAGGAGAGGTGTACACGTGGCGGCTTGCATGGAGGTGTTGGGTTATTTTTAAATTACGGTGTTTGACACGTACTGGGATTTTCCAAGTTTGGTCCTTGGATTATTTTGTAACAAATTTGCGCAGCAAATGCGGTTACAATGGTCATGCATGACGGCCTATTTAATTTTAGATATTATAATGTCGGGACTTTTTGATAAATCTATCTATTTTTTTAAAACGGCTTGTCCGCCACCATTTAAAGGTAAGGATGTTAAAAGTAATCGATGTAAAAAATGATAGTGTAGTTATTTTATGGGTTGAAGGATCTATATTGTAAATTATTTCATTAAGGGTATTATAGGTATATTAGGTGGAGATGAAAAAATAGAATTTATAGTTGAGGGATAGATTAGTCAGATCTAGAGGCTTTTTTAAGAAAAGTGGATGAGGTTCCTCTTTTATAAAGGAGTATAGATTAAAAAAAAAAAATTTGAACGACAATATATGATAAAGATATTCTTTGATCGACATGTATTATTTCTTTTTTAAGCGACATGTGTTAATTCTATCAATATATGCATGCTTTTTTAATCATGTTATAATAATAGTTATTAATTATATTTAGTTATTTAGCTATATATGTTTAGAAGATATAGATATCACCATTCATTTGTTAATTCTTAAATTATTAATAATATAGAGGGGTACCTGCGCAATGTTGCGGCAGTGGCGGCGGCGGCGGCGGTGTGGTGGTGGCAACGACTGATGATGGTGGCGTAGAGTAGTGTATATATTTTAGGAATTAAAGAATAAATGATGTAAATGAGTAAAAGAGACATATTGGTCATTTCACACATTTCAAAAATATAACTTTTCAACATGGGGTTACAATTTTTATATGATAGTATAGAAGTATAGATAAACTTTAATAAGTTATAATTAACATGCATCTACGAACCAATTATACTTCTAAAAATAAGTTATACTCCTAAATTAATTAATATTAATACGAGTATATATAATTGAATACTAATATTAATATATCTCCCTATATATAATTGAATACTAATATTAATATGGGGTTGGTTATTATAAAACAAGTATTAAAGTAAAATAAATAAGATAAGATCCTGACCGTTAGATCATGATAAAATTGATACACGAAGATTCATAGAAAACGAGTATACATAATGATGCACGAAGATTTTCATGATGCACAATGATTTTCAGTTAAGAAAATAAGATTGTTTTATTTGTTTTACTTTAATACTTGTTTTATTTTAACCAGAACCTATTCACAAAACATGAGAAAAACATGACAATAATTTTTTAGATTCAGATAAAGCTTTTGGGGTCTTGTTCCTTGTTTAGCTTTTAAAAAGATAATTAACTGAAACAACTGACCCTAACTTAAAGAAAAAAAATACCTTATCTATATCTTCTATATCTATACTACTATATAAAGCATTTCACTCATCCTCTATTAACTTTCCGATTTTGAAATTTCTAAAATACTCTTATACGACAAGTTTTGCTTTATTTAAACAACATGTGTCTCTATCTATATTTAAGAATTCTACTTTTTAGATACCATAAATAATTTATACTTTTAATTAATTAATTAAATATACTTCAGTTATATCATATAAATACTTAATAAAATTAAAACTTTTATATTAAAATATCTATTATATTATATTCATTGTTACAATAACTATCTGTTTCCATCCTCGTTCTTATTTTCGGTAGGAATTTATAATTTACAACATATTGCTATTTATAATATATAAAAATAAAACTTATTTATTCTAATCCATGGTGTATGTTGAATTAGTTAATAAATAATAATAATAATAATAATAATAATATATCTATGTTTCAAACTTATAATTTAATATTAATTATTATTTAATTATTCATCCATCTACTAATCTCATTAAACGTGGTTGAAAATTTTAAAACGACACGAACCATGTTTTACCATCGTGACTTTAGATTAGGTGATATCATTATCAATATCAAAAGTAATATTAGATTTTGACTAATACTTTTATGATACATGTTTCTCGCTATTATTCTAGCATTTGAGAGACCAAATATTTGTGATGAATCATGTTTCAAATTTTTTTTTATTTACAAAAATTCAATCATACGATATAGATATATGGTCAATCCGTATATCGTACGGGTATTAGGACTATTAAATATAACATATATAGTTTAATCAATCAGTATTATTGTTTATATGTGTTGAATGAACACTAAATAATAAAAAAAAAGTATATATATTATATGAAACTAGAAGATTACCCGCGCAATGCAGCGGGGCGATGGTGGCGGCGGCAAGACGTGAGAGGTGTGTGACGACTGCCGGTGGTGGTGGTGGTTGTGATGGTGATGGTGGTGGCGGGATATTGTAGGTACTTTAAGGGATGATGGTATTGTAGGTATTTTAGGTGATGTTATTAAAAGGCTAATATGGGTAATTTATGGAATTGGGTGATATAATAGTAATAGATGAGAGAGGTAAAATATGTATATTAAGTTATTTTTTGAAAAAGATGAAAGGACTAAATGTTTTATGGGAAAATTTCATATATGCCATTGGAGAGCTTGTAAATATCATATTTGCCCAATTAAACTTTAAAATATCAAAAATGCCATTATTAAACATGAAAAATATCAAAAATACCCAAATGCTTAAATTTAATATTAAAATCCTTTAAAATTACAAATAATATTTTCAATTTACAATTATACCCTTTTGTACTAATCCCTAATTACATTACATCTGCAACATATACTTCCCGCTCCCCACTTCCCACTCCCGCCTTTTTCTTCCCTCAATATAGATAGGTAATTAGATGAACATGAAATTAGCCCTAATCATATTGAGCCACTCTAATCAGGTAAATCTATACTTATATCTTTGTATTGTTTTTCAAGATGGATTCCCATATCTATTTAATATTAGATAGGTAATTAGATGACATCTTATGTTAGTTCCTTTGCTACAATGCTCTGCTTTCTTTGACATGTTTTGTTGGTTACATTGCTTAAACATCGAGTTTAAATAAGTGAATACTCTGTTTTTTTTGTTGATTACAATGGGGTTTGAACAAGTCTTTTATATGGGTTTCTCGTGATTTTTTAATCCCCATGAAGAAAGTTTAAATCTTTGTTAGTTTTATTACAGTTTTTGTTGATAACAATGTGGGATGAGCAATTGTTTTTTTATGGTTTGTTGTTAAAACTCACTCCCAGGTATCCACAATAAAGAAGGGTAAAATTGTCAATTGATAACGTTATTTATAAATTTTAGGGATTTTAGTGTTTAATATTGATTAAATTTAAGCATTTGGGTATTTTTGATATTTTTCATGGTTAATAATGACATTTTTGATATTTTGAAGTTTAGTTGGGCAAATATGATATTTATAAGCTCTCCAATGACATATATAAAATTTTCCCTTTATTAATTAGTAAATATGATTTATTAATTATTAAATATTAAATATTAATATATGTCATCTCCTACTTTCACTCCAAGAGTCAAAAAGGAGGAGACATAAAAAACACCTACTTTCACACCTTGCATCACACACACATCAGTAGACAGTAGACACACTTGGTCAAAAAGTTGATGTCTTTTGGCACTTATCAATTCTATATATAGAATCTCGGTTGTGTGTGGCATAAGAGTGAGCTGGGCCTAAAATAGAAAATAGAAATAAAACACAAGAGTTTTATGCTAAAGGAAAACAAAAGCAGAAAGTTTTTTTTTCTTTGCTTCCATTCGAGTAGAAGCAATAAAAGGCAAAGCTAGGAGTTTTGGCTTTTTGGTGATTAAGATCTAGCAGTCTCCGGTGATTGTTGAATGTGCTCGTGTGGACTATCTGTAGAGATATTCATACTATTGAATATTTGTTTCAACCTACATTTGTTCATCAATTCGCAAGGTATATTTTTCTAACCCACTTTGTGAATTATTATCGTGACAATTATTGTGGTGTAATTGGATCTTGGTGGAAAACTTTTATCGTGTGAATATTTAATAAATAAAATGTGTTTATTTTAATCTTCCGCTGCGTTTATAAAATTTTAAAAGTACACACGGTTTTCCAACAAGGGTGACACTAAAATTTTGCTAAATCCAATTTCAGTGACAAAGTTTGGATAAAATGTACTAATTACTATTTTCTTGAGGGGAAATGAATATTTTGCTTGAAAACTCCCTTGTTGGAAATTGAACCTTGCAAAAAACTCCCTTGTGGGGTGAGGATTCTTTAACTTGACCTCTCAAGTTGCTTCAACTTAAGAGGATCTTTATCCTATTTCATTTGATTATACATACTTGTAGGTGCATGAACTTCTTGACCATGTTAGTCAATGTTGTATCAATGAAAAGGCTGTGAACGTAGGTGCAGCAGCGTTTACCACAGTTGTTAACATTTTATCCAACTTGATCTTCTCTAAGGATTTATGTCAATATGTTTCTACGGAATCTCAAGAATTTAAGGACGCGATTTGGGGTGTGATGGAAATTGGTGGAAAGCCGAACATGGTAGACTTTTTTCCAATACTTAGACCCTTGGATCCACAAGGCTTAACACGACAAGGACAAGTTTATGCTAAAAAGTTATATGGTATTTTTGACGGGATCATCGATCAATGGTTGGAAACTAGAGCCAGTTCATCATCCTATGAAGTTGTTAAATCCACAAAAACAGATGTTTTGGATCTGCTGCTCAACCTCATCAACTTAAGAGATGAATCTAAATTTAGTCGAAATGACCTAATACATTTATTGTTGGTAAGTAAATACGTTGGCACATATTAGTCAGACTAAACTTGTGTTTAGAAGTTTGAATTTGTATATTATTGTAGGATTTGTTTGTTGCGGGAACTGATACAACATCAACCACATTGGAATGGGCTATGACAGAACTCATTCGTAACCCCAAGATAATGGAGACAGCTAGGTTGGAGATTACAAAACTTATGCAGAACAAGAAGCAGCCTATACAAGAAAAGGATATCTCTCAACTCCCTTACTTACAAGCTATAATAAAAGAAACTCTCCGACTATATCCTCCTGCTCCCTTTCTTATCCCTCACGAAGCCATAAATGACGTAGAAGTTCGAGGCTTTGTTGTGCCTAAAAATGCACAAATTCTTTGTAATGTTTGGGCGATTGGACGAGATCCAAACATTTGGTCAG
>JAOEHQ010036300.1:0-12748 GCA_025447715.1 Asclepias incarnata | reverse complement strand
GAGAGACCTGTTTTCATTGTAAAGTCTCCATGCCTATACAAATCAAATTAAATAAAAATTCAAATTAGTTCTAATTAAAAAGCTACATCACTTGTATTATTTAAAATATATGGGGTAAATTTGGGCTTAGCTTTATTGTCTCTTCATATACCTAACTCCAATTTTAGAGGAAACTCTAGCTATCTCCAGTCCCGACAGCATTTTGCTCACACTATGATTTGAACTCAATACCTATAAGTCTCAAGTCTCTCCAAGTACCAATTCATCTATTGATGGTTAGGTTTTTAAAATATACGTGAGGAGAATATCCTTTCGTAACATGTCACGTGTGAATCTCGATAATCACACGTGATATAACACGTAATGTAAAAGTTTTTATAGTTATTGACATTTTTGTACTTCTTGTTTTAATTTTCTTTTGCTAATCCAATTATATTATATCATATATGAATTCACTTCCATGCTTATAAATTCACTTCCATATCTTGACTTAACCATATATGATTCAGCACAAAGTTTTGCGACCTATATTTGTGGCTTGCTTTTTCATATATCCAACTCTAATTTCAGGGAAACTCATTCTAGCAATTCTGTGAGCATTTTTGCTCGATTTGAACCCAAACATCAAAGTCTCAAGTCCTCCCAAGTACCAATCTATCTATTGTTGGTTGCTACCTATATTTGTTTCTATATTATAAATTTAAGGATTTTTCTAATGACAGACTATGGGCTGTCGATAACCCGCATAAAAAACTTGTACTTTCCATATCAAAAGCCCACATCTGAACTTTATGATAAAAGTATAATTATTTTATGCACGTTTATGACAGCCTAGCAAGACCCTAAAATTAATAGTCATAATTAATGGTTTGTAGGTTTTAACATTTTAAATAACTTTTAAACCGGTTATAACAATAGCCCTAATTTTATTCTTTTAATCTACCCGTAAAAACATCACGATTTACACACTTACATGGCCAAGAAGGTTATCATTATGATCTTCATGAACAAAACCTCTTCATGAACAAAACCTCTATTTTTCTTTCCGCTCACAATCTCCAATACCAAAACTCCAAAGCTGAAAATATCTGACTTTGTCGAGAAGACACCATTCACCGCATACTCTGGAGATATGTATCCCCTAATTAAATTGAATCCACGACAATTCAAGTCAATATACAAGACATTTCCATTATAAGGTATCAAAGTGTTTAAAAAAATACCAATATATTGAGTTAACAGGTTCTTACAAAGTTCCCACCACTCTCTTTGTATTTGCTTTACTTTCTTGTCCATCAAACATTCTGGCCAAACCAAAGTCGGATATCTTTGGACGCATATGAAGATCAAGTAAAATGTTCCCTGCTTTTAAATCCCTATGTACAATTGTAGGTTGGGAATCTTGATGAAGATAAAGAAGACCTCGAGCAATCCCATAAATTATGTGGAAGCGTTGTGACCAATCAAGTTTTGACTTCAAGTTTTCATCTGCTCCATCAATGTACAACAACTCAATTAGTTCATGCATATTTTACTTTTACACATTTTCATAAATCAGTTTTGTAGGGTTGAAAGAGAGCCAACCAAATATATAACTATCTAGGCTTTTGTTAGGCATGTATTCATAGATTAAAATGGTCTCATCATCCTCATTGCAATATCCCAAGAGCTTCACAAGATTCCGATGCTGAAGTTTAGCAATGCATATAACTTCGTTCTTAAATTCGTCAACTCCTTGTCGGGAGGACGTTGAGAGTAGCTTCACAGCAATCTCTTGTCCTTCTAGCATACCCTGGTGGAGAATGTTGTTATTAACATATACATTTCCCCTGATATACATACATCTTTAAAATGAAAACAAAAATTTCATATTGGCATTATAAGTCCATAAAATAAAACTAATTATCATTATTTAAGTATTAACGACGCATTGATCCATCAAAATTGAGAAAATCACTCCTTTTGCTTTATGTATCCATCTTGGATGCATCGGCATCAAATTTATGAATCTTTAATTTTTCGACGAATAATGGAAATCTGCATCGATGCATCCATGTATTCGTGCTTATTTGAGATGAAAATGCATCAATTTGATGAATTTGAGATGCAAAAGCATCAATTTTAAGTGTTTTCATCATTCTTACTTTAAAGTGTTCTTAGTGAAACGTCACCATATATATATATGGTGGCATTCAAATACATCCAGCCTTAAAATGTAAACTAAGTACAAACATGGGTATATTCATAAAATTGATTCATTTTTTCTTTTGTAGGCTCTTTCTCTCTTCTGAAAATATCATGGGTCTTTTCATCTATTTCCAAAACTACCCTTTTGTCTCTTTTTTCAATTTAAAAAGTCTTTTTTTTTTTTATATAACCGTCGATGAAGAGAATTTGAAGGCCTACAAATTTTTTCATATATTTTTTACTTTAGGGGTGTTTTCCTTTGTTTATGTGTATATATATATACAGGTATAGTGTATTTCACTTTCATTCTTTGAAAGTGAGGTTATTTAATAAAAGTCAACTAAATTAAATGTGATAAGAAAGTATTAAACATTCATTTCGTGTCAACATGTATCAAATTACATGTAAACTAAATTGTAAATTGTAACTTTATAGCTTTCAGCCTTTTTTTATTCTAATGAATGCAAATATCCATCACTTTTTCTATTATAGGAACAATAGCTTTTGGGAAGTTACTTTAGTTCATTAATGCGTTAGTTGGTTTCATGGAACTATAGAGGTACCCGCGCAATATAGTGGCGGTGGTGGTGGCGTCGTCGATGTGGTGGTGACGACTGGTGGTGGCGGTGAGCCGGTGACGAGTAGTGTAGGTAATTGATGTAAAGAGGGTAATGTAGTTATTTTAGGAGCGAAGAATAGATGTGTAAATTAATAATGGTATTATAGTTATATCAAGTGGATATATTTAAAATAATTACAAAGATGGTGTAAATTAATAGGGGTATTATATATATCAAGTGGATATGTTTAAAATAGTTAAGAAGATGATAAGGGCAAATTAAGTATATCAATTCATTATTTGAGAAAAAGGAAAAGGGAGATAAATGATTTAACAAGTAGTATAGATAATCATACGAGGTTTAAAAGCGTCTCATATTGTGGAATTCTTTGTTCTCTTAAGCATTATAAAAGAAAATGTGTTAAGATACCTCATTAAAGGTTAACTAGTTTAATACCCAGTCGTTGACCGGGTTAAAAACATCGTAAGTATATGAAAACATGTTTCAAACATGTTCATTTTACTTAAGTAAAATAATGAATATACGTGGTTGAAATTCTCGTATATGTTGATTGTCTAGTCTAATAAATAAAGTTTAAATACCCGGTCGAAGTATAGAGTTTTAATGCAATAGTATAGATATAGCTTAATATCCGGTCGGTGACCGGATAAAAAAATAAATTTATATATGTATCACACATTACAAGAAATACATCGAATTGTTAAAAGATGTATTGTGAAAAGACAAAAAGTCGTATAGTTTAATTTTTAAAATAGATCGATGAAAGCGTGTAATGTTTTGTTTTTTTTTTTTTTTACGAAAGGACAAGTTGTTTGTAAAAGTTGGCAATGTTTACGAGTAGGTTGTGGCTGAAGTTATGCATTTGGACGGTGACCCATCTTCCTACAAAGTACAATTACTTAACATTCCCTCCTATTTCTTTTTCATCCTCTTCTTCCTTGAAGATAAGGGAAAGACTAATAAAAAATATAGAAGCTATTGAAAAATAAATACGGTATATAACTTTTTTATTACCTCGAGTCCTTGAGTTGCAAAGAAAGGAGATAAAAAGAAGGCTATTAATTATTTGTCATTCTTATGAATTGCTTTACTTTTAGTAACATTTTCCTACAATTACACCTTTTTCCTATGTTTGTAATTATGAAAGATTAGTGATCATATTCGAATATACAACGATCATTACGTGTCACTACGATGGTAATATGTTAGTAAGAAACATGCAACAGAAAAGCAAATGTCAGAAGTTCAAATATCATCTCATGTCCTTTTAATCATAATGTTACATTATTTACCTTCCTTTATGTACGTTGGACAGTCAAACCAGTCATTAGGTGGGGGCGGGGGATGATGAGTCGGCAATCCAATATTATACGACAATCATTAGGTTTTCTCAACAACAAAAAAGAAGCTACTTTTCTCCCTCTTTTGATTTAAATTAAGGGATTAATGATCTTTTGTTAATGTTATGATGATATCTATCAATAAATGTTCACGTTAATAGAACTAAAAACTTTAAACTAGCATAAGGATGTTCCAATCCACTTGTAAAAAGAAGCTATATTGACTTTGTTTATGTGGTTGGTTGGAGTGCCATGGGGACCAAAGCGGTACCCAACCAGTACCCTGGGGAAAACAGTCATGTGTAGCCGGTACTGGAAGGTGGGGAGGGATTTGGGGAGGGTTGTCTTGTTTTTTTTCACCACTCTTTCACCTTTGTTTTGACCATTTGAAATAAATAATAAACAAAAAAGAGACGGGAAAGAGATAGGGAAGGAGATGTAAGACATTCCTTGCAAGTAGAGAGGGATAGAAAAAGTGGGAAGAGGATGAGGAGGCACCTCCTTCCTAATGGTAACATAAAGGTTGTGAATGTATCATTTTGTTCTTCCTTGTAAAGTTAACGAGTTAGAAATGATTTTTTTATTTTATATAGGAAAATATTGCCTAATGACAAACATGTTCATACCAAATGATCTATAATTTAATGATATCCGAAATGACATAACAACCAAGAGTTGTAGGTTCAAGTCTTCTAAGTTCATGTTACTTAAAAAAAAACAAGTTTTATCTCAAATATACATGAATTAACAGGATATTCTTGTGATTGTTTTTAAATATTTTTCATATTCACTCCAAAACATTTATCCAATAAGGTTCAAACGAAAAATATATCTGGACCTGACCCTATCCCAATTACTAATTGATTGTAGGCCCAAAACTTCATAATAGTGTACCGTCGAAGTTAAAAGGCCCAAATACAAAATCAGATAATATCCATCTCATTTCCTAATTCCTATTACCTAATACCTATACCGTCAAATCTTTATTAAAATCTACTGTAAAAATGGAAGGAATTCAGCGGCTAACACACCGTCTTTCACCCGTCGCCGGAATATTCCCCACACTTTCTAAAACCAGCGCATTTCATAAACCCATTTCCATAATTCATTGCCAACACAAACCCAACTTTTCAAAACTGCATTTGATCACCAAAAACAACAACAGAGGTCTCACTACTTCAACTGGGCCGGTTCGAGCCGGTTGGTTTTTGGGTTTGAGCGAGAAGAAAAAGAATAATGTAATGGATATACCGGAGATTGTGAAAGCAGGTGACCCGGTACTTCATGAACCGGCCCAAGAAGTACGGGTTGAGGAAATCGGGTCGGAGCGGATACAAAAAATAATAGATGATATGGTGAAAGTAATGAGGGGAGCACCTGGTGTTGGCCTTGCTGCTCCCCAAATTGGTATTCCTTTACAAGTTAGTTAATCTTTTTTTGTTACTTATAAATTTTATTAATAATTTAGTTATCATTAATCATAAGATTCTAAATTTTCTAACTAATAATGGTAACATAATTGGCACTGGTTACTCGGTTAGAATGGCGGCATGTCATGAAAAAAATCTTACAAGATATTAAATAAAATCCTCACTAAAAATAGGGTCTAAACGAGTCGTTTAACGAGTTCCTCGAACTCCTCGAGCACAAGCTCAAACTAGTTTAAGTCGATTTCATGAATCGAAGTTTCCGAACTCTAGCCGGGCTCGAACGCCAGGCGACTACTTAATTAGTTTTACTAGTTGAGCTTAATATTTTAGTTCTTGGCTCTGCTCGTACGAAAGCTAGTTTAGTTATTTCGAGTGGAGTGAGCGAGCTAGCTGAACTTCACGAGTCAAAGGAGCCCAAAGAGCTTGGTGAATGTGGCGTTTTGAACTCTAAATTACGGTTATTTGTGATCATAAATATGATTATTGGAGCTAGATGAGTTTATTGGCTCGAGTTTGTAAACAAGCCACTCGACTAGATATAGTTAGATTAAAAACATAAACAAGCATTGAGCTCAAGGTAGAACAATAATGAATGATCCGAGTTCAAGCTCAGACACAATTCGGAAAAGTTATTAAAGCTGGAGTCGAGCCCAAAATTTATGCTGCTCGAATCGGCTCGACTAGCGACAAGTTATTTTTATCCAAAATTTGGAAGTGTTATTTTTTCTTTTACACCCAAAGAAAGGTATTGAATTATGAAACACACAATAGCCATTAATGATAACTTGGATATATTTCATACACTTGGCCCTTTTATAGTTTTTATATTTATCTAATTGGAGGGAGTTTATTGTTCAGATTATTGTATTGGAGGACACTGAAGAATACATTGGGTATGCACCAAAACAAGAGACCAAGGCACAAGACAGGCGCCCTTTTGATCTTCTGGTAAGTAAACATGCCAGAGCTTTCATCAAGAACTGCCCATTTTTACCCGAAAAAATAAGTCAAAAATCTCGTGCATTTTATTGAAAACTTAGGTGATTATCAACCCAAATCTCCAAAAGAAGGGCAACAAATCAGCGCTATTTTTCGAAGGTTGTTTGAGGTGAGTTTTTAATATTTAAAGAAGCAATAAACCTAGCTTGTAGACTAACGGGTCAAATGGGTCAAACATGTTGAAATTTGTAAGTCATTAATTTGGCTTGTTACTCGATCCTCCCATTTTGCCATCTTTGGTGTTCATGTTTCTATATTGGAATGATTTGTGCAGTGTTGATGGATTTAGAGCAATGGTTGAAAGGTTCCTAGACGTAGAGGTTACAGGCTTGGATAGAAATGGGCAGACAATAAAGGTGACTGCTTCAGGCTGGCAAGCTCGTATTTTACAACACGAATGTGATCATCTATCAGGAACTCTTTATGTCGACAAGATGGTTAAAAAAACATTCAGGACTGTAGAAAACTTGCAGTTGCCATTAGCTAGTGGCTGTCCTAAGCTTGGTGTTCGGTAGCATTATGGTTTCAAGAACTTTTTGCCAAAATTATTGTATCTTATGCAGATCATGTAGAGGCTTGAATGTATCACTTTAAAGTCATTAATCAAGTATAATATAGTTAATTCTTTTCATTATCATGCAACCAATTGCAGTGGAAAAAACTGTCCATGAACAGGAAATAACATGTAGGGTAGTCGTAGATTTAGCGATACTAACACATTTATGTGAGATTGGTCTATTCGGGTTATATTATGTTAATGATGTTTCAACTAGTAAACTCAAAAGTACTGCAAAAAATGAAGCTGATCAAAAAGTATAAAAGTCGTCCAAACGCAACCTTCTAAAATTGTCGTAATTAAAAAATGTAATACTCCCTATTATTAAGGATTTTGCTAGCCGTAGCTTTTAGGGCTATGGCTAAGCTTCTCGTGTATGGAATGTGAGGTGCCAATGGGTCAATCAAACCCGACCTGATTGTTTTGCCCTACCCTAAAACTTGTCATTTACATGTTACCGAACCTGCCCATATTGTCACCAACATAGGATATATACATGCATATACACTAGAATAGTATCAACGCAATGCTCAGAGTTTGATGGTTTCTCAAAAACATTTAATACTTGGTGTAAATCAAATTTAAAAATAAAATTCATAAATTTCGTTTAGTACATGCAGTTGGCTTCGCCGACCACCAACTTCAGGTTATTTAAACTGTCTTTTATTTGTTGATAGAATATTTAAAGATGGAAATTGACCAAAATTACTTTATATTTGTTAGGAAAGGTATAGTAGTAATATTTAAAAAAGTTCAAAAGTTACATCCTCCCTCAAATATTTTCATAGTGTAGTAGACTAGTAGAGTCATAGAGATAAAACAGTCAAGAGACAACATGGGCTTCTTTCAACTTATCCAACATTGAGGTTTTTAGCAATAAGGTGCCTTTTGAATAATGCTCGATCAAGGATGACATACAACTTTCACTGTATAATGTACCCTGATATGTGGGAATTAATTTACTGTGGGAGATGCTATGCTAATCATACGGCTTGAACATGAGAGATATTAGATGAAATAGTCTCATTAATAAAGCTTCCACTAGTTGAGATTGAGAAGCAAGGAGGAGGGTATACAGTACCGGAACTTGACCCTAAGGCATCCCAGCAAAATGAGGTTGCGATATCCCCGGAGGTTGATACAAGTTCAACATCTTCCAAATATAACCCTTCACAAGGAAAAACGTCACTACAAGCAAATATTATAGCTTCTTTAGTAGCTGAAGTTCCTTTAACATTCACAAAGGATATGTCGTGCACATTAATTGCTTCAGTCTGCAATTTCAAGAAATGCATCTTTTAACAAACTAACCATATCTTTAGATACCAACAATTGCATTTTTGTTTAGAGTTTATTACCAAACTGTGATATTTTAGAAAAATATTTACCAAATAAGTGTAATTGTAAAAATAATTACCAAATAGAAGTTTTGTTTATTACCAAACTGTGATATTTAAAAAAAAATATTTACCAAATAAGTGTAGTTGTAAAAATAATTACCA
Organism: Asclepias incarnata; assembly: GCA_025447715.1. Taxonomy (NCBI): domain Eukaryota; kingdom Viridiplantae; phylum Streptophyta; class Magnoliopsida; order Gentianales; family Apocynaceae; genus Asclepias; species Asclepias incarnata. Next base: position 4,153 of record JAOEHQ010036300.1, on the reverse strand, counting down.
AATAGGAGCTTTGTATGTTCAAAAGTAATTATTAGATAGGAGTTTTGTATGTTCCATACAAAATGAAAGGGCTAAATGGTTAAAATGATTGACATATTTGGGTAATATGTACCTTGTTTGGACATTGCTTCTTTGAGTCACAGTAATATTGGTCGATTATGATTGGGTTTGATACGTTTTCCATCCACACGTCCTCAAATTTCACATTGCTGACAAAACCACTACCTCCCTGGTGCAGACAACCAACGATTTAGAGTAACATGATCATTTAAGTGAACATAATCTAAGTTTAGGTCGAACATAATTGAAGTATTACTCGGGAGGTTCTGAACATTAGAGTTGACAATTTCACTCATTTACTTATAAATGGGTTGATTCGAGTTAAACAGGTTGAAGTCGCTAGAAGTCTATGTTTAATGCATATGACCTCCTAAATCTTTCTTTTTTTTCTTTTCAAATACTCGCAGTATAATATTAACCTACTTGTGTTTTATAGAACATGACAAAAAGTGTTTGTGGATCAACCCAAACGACCCAGTCTGTTTTGACCCATAACAAACAATGACACATTTCAATTTTCACCCCAAATCTGCCTGACCCGCCCATCTTGCCACCTTAATAAACATGAATATGGGAGTATGGGACCTCCCACAGAAGTATTGAATTTTTTATTTCGAAAAGCAAATTAACATCATATACTCATCACCAGCTAGAAAAGAGATCAAATGTAAATAGTACCTGCCATGTTTTGATCCTGAGTCCATTTTCAGTGTTGGACAGAAATGCCCCACGAACACTCACATCATACACTTGATCACAGGTGCCTGACTTTCCCAAGCTTCCAATGCTGCCATAATAAATATCATAAAACTCATAAACTTATACAATAGTTATTAGCATTTGTGTCCACCTCTTTTCAGGATAAAAATGAATAAGAAGAAAGTTTTTTACCTTATCCCGTGACCTGGACCACACGCAATCCTCCTGACCTGAACTTTTGAGGAATTGCTGACTATAGATATGCAGTCATCACCTGAAGCATTTACTGATAAGCCTACTTTCAAAGAATTTGCATATCTAACATTTAAGCAATTCTGTGTAAGGCAGCGTGCAGATAAGGTCATAAGACAGTGATAACAAGAAACCCCAAATGGTATGTAAAATTGTTCAAACTGAATTGGTTAAAAGTTGTGGCTAAAAAATTAAACAAGAAATATAATTAATTTGTACCAACCTGTTCTAACAGTAGAGTCTTCGACTCTAACATTAGTAGATGCACTTATGTGAATACCATCCGTATTAGGGCTACCACCAGGAGCGAAAACGCTCAAATGTGATACTTTGACCCCGTCGCATGTAGTGAATGCCGTTTGCATTTTTTGACCATTCACAATCAGGAGATTCTTAACTACCAAATTGTTGCATCTGTGAAAGGTTATAGCCTGCATAAAAAATTTTTAGAATGTGTTACAACCTTATGCTCGTTTGGGCAAAATAACACAGATTCCATGAAACTAACTCCATCGCATCATCAGTAATTACCGTTGGAGCATGTCTGCAAGGCTGGAGAAGGTTCAATCAAGAAGTTAGAAGTCAGCTTATATTATACATATTGAACGGAAAAAGAAGACAAGGTAAAGTACATTTTCTGGGTTTATCTTGCAAGAACGAGCCCACCATTCATGCCCCATCCCATCAATCATTCCTCCACCTTTAACCTTGAGGTGATCTACATTATGAAAATACAACCACTTTTGTGTATTACTACCACTCCAATCATCAGGACTACTCGGAGCAACAATAGCACCGGATATCTATGGAGATAGAAAACACGAATTCAATTATAATGGTAGTGTAGGCTATTGAATAATACTATCTTCATCAATCCAAATTTCTCATACCATCAAAGTTACTTTTGAGTGGCAAGGACCTCCGAAACTAATCGGTCCAACAAGACAATAACTTGTGACAGGAATTATGATTCGTGATTCTACCTTTGAAGAACATGCCATATTCCAAACATCTGCCAAAACCTGAATAAAACCTGATCCTGTCAAGAGATGATTTCCTTCACAGAATATATTATATATCACATATCTCAAATATATGTTACTATAATCAGGAAAGACTGACAATTGGTATTCCTTATGAAATTTTTAGGGCATATGGTATGGAGATCCATCCTTAGACTGCCACGTCAACATCACACCCTCCTCACTCAAACCCAATAATTTTTATAGTATGGTCACACACTCGTCAAACCAAATTATCGGACCCACTTATCAGACATCCGTCACTCAAAACACATCAAAAATGCATGTGTGCCCACTCCCCCCACACCTCTTGCCGTGCATCCCCTCTCATGTAGTGAAGCTCACACCACAGCCTGGGATGGCTTGCACACGCCCTACGAGCTTGTGGCTCGCCACACACGGGATTCCCTCTCCCATACCATATACTCTTAGGCCGGTGGGAGTGGCTTCGGTTAAGGCTTCGGCGCTGATCGGTAACACCGTCGCGGGCTAATCGATGAAGCCAAATGGAAGAAGCAATCAGGGAAGATTTGGTGACCATACCACCAAATTGGTGAGTTTTGGGGAGAATTGGTGAATTTTGAGTTGAGGGTTTTTATTGGGTAAAGGTGATGTGGCAAATTGGGGAAGTTCACCAAATTGGTGACCACTCCCTCCCCCTTATGGGCTTATGGCTCAAGATAACACTAAAAAAAGGGTTAAGCATACCAAAATGCATCAACTGTATCCAACTTTCAAACAGTTTACTGAATATATCAAACTTTCACTTTTTTTTTTAATGCATATAGCCTCTAATTAATTGTAAACCGGTGATATGACACCGTTACTTTTATGACATAGCAGATGATATGACAACTTATAAGCTGACGTCAACAAAGATTCCGGCTGAAAAGGTAATAAATGGATAAGTTAGTTACTACAACTGTAAAAACTCAATTAATCACCTGTGTATCGTCTTGAACACCGTCCCCTATTGCACCATAATCTTTAACATTCAACACCATTATTCTTGATTCAAATATCTTGTTCAAACCCCATATCTTTGGCATCTTTTGCACTAAAGAACTATAACTACTCACTGCATTTACTGAACTTGATGACAGTAATACTGAGTAAATTATGATTATTACCCCAGTAACAATATATTCATATTCATTATCTGAAGCTGCTTTTCTCATCTCCATAACAAACAAATTTTATTTTATTTTTTATTTTTATAATAAATAAAAAAAGCTCACATCAAATGTGTTTTAAATTTTGCTCAAACATTTTCGAAACCAACATTAAAGAATCATTGTCGGTTGAACCCGAATCAAAGTTGTTTTGTACTTATGTTTATTGGTCCTTCCACTTTTCACTTAATTCCCTTTCACTATCATAAGTTTCATTAAAGCCCTTCTATTTTATACTCATAAATTTTGGTGCAATACTTTGGTCCTACTTTACCTACAAGACTTTAACTATACTTTAGCCATCAGACGCGTAATTGAGTTGGTTTAAGAATGGATTAATATTGTCATTTTCATAAAATATGTAAGGTGTTAGTTAGATCTTTGTAATCAACATCACTCCATCGTCATGCCGTTTAGTCAGCCCGATTTATTTCTCATGTATTAAGCATGAGACCGTCTGATATGAGCCGATTAAGGTGTCCGGTAAACATAATTTTTCCGTTTACATATATTTCTACATTTAGATTTTAATTAAAGTGTTTAGCGTTAATATTGTTGGTTTTTACGTATTATTAAATGTTTGTATATGTTGTAAATGATATGTATACATGACATATAATACATGGGTTATACATATACAGTAGCACAATTAGAAAATGAGTTTTGATAAAAACAAAATTGCTACCAAGATAGATGTTTTTTTGTCTTTTGCATAATCCACGCCACAAGCATGACTATCAAGCAATTATAACATAATTAACTAATTGTCTAATTGGTTTTGTTCCAACCAACTATGAGGGGCAATTATAGCCTATTTAAAATTTAAAGGGTTATTTAATATTATATTTAAGAGTAAATTACAGAAATCGTTCCTGTCGTGATACCCCGCTTGCAGGTTTCGTCCCTACCTTTCGAAAATTACAGTTTTAGTCCAAAATAGTTTGCTCC
>JAOEHQ010036289.1:0-12748 GCA_025447715.1 Asclepias incarnata | reverse complement strand
TTTTAATGTTTCCCCTCACAAACATTCATAAACATCACATAACTATATACTGTTAACATTATATAAGTTATCCCCATTATTTATAACTTCAAGTAATTGGAACATATTAGTTTGAATGTATGAATTGACATTTAAATCTTGAGAATAACATTCATGTTGTAGACAGCATAATTGTTGTTTTGTGTTGTTGGTCAATCGGCATCTAAGAAAAATTATATATATTTCAAATCTAACCAACTAACCCTCGTAAATACACAAATAACCCTCATCTAATACTGACAGTGTGTGCAATTAACTGCACGGAATATTCCCCTTAAATCTTTTTAAATTGGAATTGATTTAATTGTCTTTCAAAGACCTATTTGATGGCCAAAAAAATATACTAACATTAGTATCAACTCAGTAATCTTCACATATAAGAAGCTCAAACTCTAACTTACCAAATGACAATAAGAAAGTATCTTCTAATCACAATCAGCTTTCCAAAATACATAAGAATTGAATTCTACATTTTTAAGATTTTGGTTGGCAAAAGACAGAAATAGTTCTGGTTCACGAAGACGACAATTCTAGTAATTGATTTACACCTACGGTACCTGAACCCATGAAGTCAAAACATTGCCTTTTAACGACGAATATTCAAACAGTCAAAGAGAATGTTTGATTGTCAAACAATTAGTTTCAGATATGGGGTTGTATGGTACTCACAAACTAGCTTTGGAAACCAATTCTATCATGCAAAATGATTTAGACTTGGCAGAGAAACCCTAACCCTGTGGTTCTTTCGACCCAAATGACCCTACCTTAACAATGAACCCAAGCAATGAGCACCACAGAGAGTTGAAAACAGATTAGAACTTGAAGCCTTTTTATAGCAAAGATCATTTACACCATCCCTACAAAACATTTGTAGTGAGGGAATGATGCCTTCAGACCACTGCCAGTCTGCCACTTATTCTATCTAAAATAAGCAGATAATCAGAATCAGATTGCCTCAATCCAAATACGAAAAACTGATTTATCTACAATTTGAAAACGTTACACAAACATTCCCAAAAGACAGATTACCAATAGATACTAACAGGTCTTTTTAATTATCCAATGGGTATTAAGCATAAATATAGTCATTAATCATTCGACCACCAAATCTTTTTATAACATACCATTATTACTCTTTTTTTAACTTGAAAAAAGAAAATAAACATAGAACTTGATGTATGCCGACACCAAAAATTCACATATGAACCCCAAGGTTTCAAGTAGAAAGAGCAGTCTTCTTGCAAATGGGACAAAGATTCTTCTGAGTTAGCCACTGCTTAATGCAACATGTATGGAAGTCATGTCCACAATCCAAAGTCCCGATATCATCTCCATTTTCATACTCTTCCTGCAATACAATAAGAACAGCATCCAAACCAAACGTTCTCAAAGTTGAAATCCATTTTTAACTCGACTATAATCATCAGAAGCAATGATAACTGATTAAATGAATGAGTTCCATTTCACAAGTCCCATTTTTTAATCGATTAAACTTGGAACTCAAACAATATAGAATTCTAATTGGCTTCCTGTTATCCAATGTATTTTCTTCACTAAACGGGAAAACAGAAGAGGTTTTCCGTGTTTGGATTACCCATTATGACCATTTAACTCAAATGTACACGGCCTAACAGAAGTATCCCCGTGACCATTTCTGACCATTTCCCTAGCTACCCCAAATTGTTCTATTTTTCACAGTGGTTAGATAATCATTCTCACCCGGCATATGCAGCATGGCTCCAAACTTTGTGTGGATATAGCCATGAAAAACATGTGCTTTCTTTGTTTCAATGACTTCACAATGACTTCCTCAGTCAGCCCAGTTTTGACATCTCCTATACGTTCTTCCAGTGCTAACAGTTCCTGATAAAGATAAACGTTCACAAAAAAAGTAAATAACCAATCAAAACCCATCAAGAGAGGAAAGTAATATAAAGAGGGGATGAAGTTTACCTCATAAGACATGTTATCAACATCTAGCCTCATATCTCGGTGCCGGTCATGCAGGTCAGCAATCCCGTTTATAAATGGATCAAAGAGCATGTAATCCTGACAAATACCAAATCGTTATCAGACAACTTCGTAACATCATGTTAATATTGTATTATTTCGGGTTAATCAATAAAATAAATGCAGTAATGGAATATATAATCAAAACATGTAACAATATGATTTTCATCATGAAATTATCAAACAGGTAAATAATATTTTTCCATAGCGAAGCAACTCTATATATAGGGATTGAGGAAATCAAGTATCGGGTTAAATTGACCAAGGTTGAATAAAGCCTCATTCGATAGAACCTACCTCTAAAAAGTAGGTCACTTTGGAAAACTACTTTTTTAAAAGCACACTTGTTTTTGGCCAGTACCCGTTTATTTTCATAAGAAAATATTATTTGGGTCCAAGATACATTCTCGTAACTAAATTTTGTTTTTTAACACAAATCTGCTTTGAAATCCAGGTCGAATGATGGTAGAAGAGAGGTGATTTGCACAAAGAAAGTATAACTTTGTACACATAAATACATATGTCATATGTTGCCATCATTTTTTATGTTAGTTTCACCTTATGTGTACATAATATACTTTTTCCCATGTACAACTCATCACCTCCTATGGTAGAATGAGCAACAGCAGTATTTACAAAGATAGTTATCAGACAATTTCGTAACAATAATGTTACACTTGCATTGTTTAGGGTTACTTGGTTGAACATTATTTTCAACCAACTTTGTGTTGGGTAATAAGAAAGCTCGTTCAAGATAATGTATTAAGTTTATTTCAATTCAAAAGTGTCTTAATTGTTAAGTTCCAGAAACTGTGATAGATAAATTTATTCCATCTATTCTCGATTGAAAGGACATCTAACATTGCCATGTACAATACAAATTATAAGTTAAAAAAACCATAGGTAGCTAATACACATAAGCTTCGGGGTGCATAAATGATATTTGTATACGAGTAATAACAATGAGCAGTCATAGAAGTAGAAGATAACACGGACCTCGGCACGTAAATTTTCATTTCTTCTCAATGCATTCAGAATCTGACGCATCTGTAACGTAGAAGTCAAACATATGATAGACTTAGGAAAATGCAATTAGATTACAAATAAAAAAGAAGAAAAAATAGTGGAAATTAGAACAAGTACATAATATAGTACTCCCTACTTAGTTTAGGCATACAAGAGCCAGGATGGAACTCATGACGGTCGATAGAAATGATACGGCAAATCTAATTTACAATCTATACATTCAATATATATTTTTTAGGGTCGACATACCATATTTTAGGGTTCTTACTTTCAGGTAGTTAAGGTACACTATAACTTATATTAGATTGTGTGAAAGTTATATGTTGATTTTGAATGTATGATCATAAGTTGAAAATTATCTCTAAATAGTTCAATGCAATTTGCAGATCATGATATGTACCTTAAACCCACAAAAATGTGCATCGATTAGAAAGCTATCATATACTACTAGGTTATAAGAGCACATTCCACTTCACAAAATCTAAACTCCCGAGATAACTATAGTATGTATTAACACATTTATGATCCAATTTCAGAAAGGACAAGAGAAAAGCAAAGTAGGACATATACGACAAAAAGGAATCTTTGTGCAGTAATAGAAAACAAGTGAAGAGATTTAGTCAATTTAACTAACTGTAGAACTCGTGATGTAAGATGCATCTAAATTACAAATATGTAGTTATAAGTTACGGCAACTTCGACATGCTTCTTTTTTAAAATAAAACTTTACCAGGAATAAAAGTCCCCCCAAGAAACAGGCTAATAATGATAGTTTGAATTTCTATACACAAAAAAAGAAAAAGAGAAAAGCGACATATAAAGAGCGTAATTTATACGTCAATAGTTATGACATCAGTCACATCATTACACCCATTGAAAAGAACAGCAAAGTAGACATATACGACAAAATGGAATAACCCCTGTGCAGCAATGGAAAACAAGTGAAATCATTGTCAACTTGACTAATTGTGGCACTCGTGACATAAGATGCATCTAAGTTATAAATGTGTAGTTAAAAGTTACATCAAAGTAGACATATACGACAAAATGGAATAACTCTTGTGCAGTAATAGAAACAAGTGAGATGATTTAGGCAAATTAACTGATGTGAAACTCGTGACGTAAGCTGCATAAATGTGTAGTTATAAGTTACAGCACTCTCGACATGCTTCTGTTTTAAAAATGAAACTTTGCCAACAATAAAAGTCCCTCCCCATAAGTTTACCATCTTGTGGCTCAAAAGGTGTATTCAAAACAATCAGGACTCACATGGCTTAAAAATAACTAAATAAGTGTTGTTTCCTTTAAAATAAGCTAAAACATGCCTCAAATCCAGACACTAAACTGCGTTTTGGCTTTCAAAAAAAATGCTACATGCACTTGCAAAATGGACTCCCAAACACCCTATAAGTTTACCATCTTGTCTTTGGGGAATAAAGTTTAACAAGTTAATTAATATTAGCTGGTATAATTATAAAATATCATTTCTTATTTACAAGGAAATTTGTCATTTTTAGGTAAGTATTAAAGAGTGGAATCAAAGTACATGTTTTTGTGATTTTATTTCCATTTCATTTTTTAAGGGTTGGTATTTTAAGGGTGTGTTCATTTTTTTATAAGTCCATTTTTTATAAAAAATTTCTATTCTTCTTCCCAGAAAATATGTTCAAATCCTTTAAAATTTCCAAATTGGAATACATTTGGTTTTCGAAAAAGTAGGAGACTTTACCGTGGAAAAGCGTCGAAAAATAGAAAACTGTGATTCACTGTTTTCTAAATTTTAGTTGGAAAATGAAAAATTGGGTTAATTCCATGATAATTTTTCAGAAATATATACCTATTTGAACACATTTACTTTGTTTACGATGAAAACTTTTCCCTGAAAACACCACCAGCTTCTCTATGGCTAAACACACACCAAGTGTTTCAGTGTTTGACTATTTGTAGGATATACATATACCATCCCAAAAGAGTTATATCAGTACATACTTCAATTATTTATTTAGTTTAAAGTTTAAGCACTTCATTGATGATTATTTGCTGAACTATTTATCTATATGCGTACAGCCATACACCCATATGTGCTGCACCTGATTAGTGTTCTCTAATGCATAAACAAAACACAGATGATAGTTAGCCCAAAAAACACCCTGCTTTCTACTCTTCTTCAATAGCACCTAATAGCTTATTTCTTGAATCTCCCTCCTATTTAGAAGTGAAAAATGGGGTATTTGGTTAAGGGGCTAAACATGTTTGATGAAAAACAGCAAATTTTGCTACGTTTTGAAACAGGTCAGATTGGGCTGATCTGAAACGCTTTTATGCCCAAATTTGTTAAAAATAAACTACAAAAAACTTGTTATCAGTTAATTATAACTACAAAAACTAGTTTGATAGAGCAAGTTAAGAGGTTGTATTGTATGCATCAAAAATACACTTGACATGTTTCCTTTTCAGCTTATTTTTTCATTTCTCTATTTACCCCATTAGAGATGAAACACGACCTAAACAAGGATGAATTGGGTCAATATTCCTCCTCTGCTTCTATATATGCCCGCATCCTACTATCCTAGTTTGTTGTAGAGCACAAATAAATATGATCCAACAAACCTAAAGGTAAGAAAAAGCAGAAAAACCATTGCATAAACTACACCTTCGGTAATAATATATAGTAAAAGCACAAACCTCAGATACCAGTATGTGTCTTCCCTCACTGGCAAAAACCCGCCACTCATCATCGGGTACCTCCAATGACCTTAAAAGTGGTTGATGATGACGTCCTTGGCTATTACTGGCAGATGGCTGCATATTTTCCTCTGAGGTGGAGGAGGAAGGGCTCAGGGGGAAAGGACAAAAAGGAGCTCTATGACCTCCAGACTCGGACTCAGAAGATGGGAAAAGAGTCCAAGAAGGAAGATCGTTTAATCTTGGCTGATCATGTGCTGTAGCGTTAAGATTAGGTATTCGAAGAGTGTCGTTCCTGGAACTAGATGAAGCGTTAGCTCCGTTGATGCTTGGCCTCCCGGTGGATAAACTCCAATTAGTTGGATCTTGCACCAAATTCCTATTCCCTCGTGAAAATCCAGAACTTGATGAACTTCCATTTCTTGAATTTATGTTCCCACTCCACGGAAATGGAAGTAGGTTTCTAGGCATGCCCGGAACTTGCATTAAAGGTGGTTGTTGGTTTGACCTTTGACTTGAATTGGTTGACCTTTGTTCAAAATATCTTTGTGAGCTCTCGAGGTTTATTGGTTCTCGATTGACCATCGGTGAAGATTGAACTTCATAACTGAATAAACTGCCGGTCCCCCGTTCATTCGGAAAACCCGAAGCACTGGCCTCCATATCAACACTACCGGAACCATCATTGCTACTATTACCCCCATATTCGACGTTCAAATCTACATCCATGGGAGTATGATTAGAGCCAGAATTCTGTATATTCAAGGGCCCAACGGAAAGTTCAAATGCTCGATCTTTATATCTCGAATCATGATTACCAAATGAAGAGGACCAATTATTAGCTACTTGGTCTTGTACATTTGCTCTAGAACTTGATTCCCCTACATCCCAGCTACTAAAACTTGGAGATTTATGGTTATCACCAGAAAGATCATTATTTAATATACGTCTTTCAGTAGGAGACAATCTATTGTTGCATTCATCAGCCTCGCCCATATCAAAACCATTAAAACTAGGCCCCTGGTTAAGATCAACGGATTCAGAAAAGGTATCAAAGATATTCCTTTGACGCCTCATTGCAGACAGCGTAAACTTAGCTCCCCAAAACTCCCCAATATTCCAAAAATATGGAATAACCACCAAAACTCTAAGCTGGTCGACAAATGTTCCTGAGATTGATACTACATTCGTCAGCACAGATAATATAGAATAATAACTCAAAAAAAGAATATCACCATTGTTTATGCCATAAATATTTACAAATGAAAAGTGGACTCTAATTTAGGAGCAAAGCTGTTATGTAATATGGAAAACATGAGAATCGACATCAAGAAGTTCAAATGAGAGTTATGGATAGGTGAACAATACGACACTTATATAATACTGAACCCCATTACACTTATATAATACTGAACCCCATTGACACATAATTAAGTAAATTATACACCTTAACCACATCTCCATTTTCTATCTCGCGAGCTTAAGACAATATCTACTTAAAGTAATTGGCAAATAACCAGTAAATCTGTCCATCTTTCCTTTCCACAAGACCAAAAAAGTTACTCTTATAAAAAAATTCTACAAAACATACATTTTCATAATAATTTGCTAAGAACTTCATTCATAAGATAATGGAAGTAGAATCAAAGACTGAATTTTTACATATACAGACATAAGCATCCGTCTTTTCGTCCAATGACACATATGCTTACTTTACTGATAAAACATGATACATATTAAAACGTATAAACAAAATATATAGAAACAAAATTTTAAAAAAATTAACCAATCATTCAATACAGCAAAAAATTCCACATTTTTAACAATTCATCACTTCTCAACACAAAAACACCAACTCGTTGATTTCGGATGACAAGCTGATTACTTTTAATTTTAAAAGCACCAAAATTTATATAAAATATATATAAAAAGAATTATGAATAACAAAATCAAAATATAACTTTTATGTCATAAATCCGTATAACAAAATTTTAATCTTTAAAGTAAAATTTTCAATCACACACAATTTAACCTCACGAAAAATAAAAGTAAAAACTAAATTATAAATTAAAAAAACAAAAAGGAAGCAACTTTGTGTGAATCTAAACAAACCCAGATACCAAAAACTCAGATCCATCATTTCAACTCATGCCCACAACTTAAAACACACAAATTCAAAGGAAATGAAAAAAAATAATAATAATACCCATATTGAAAAAAGACTAAAAATGTAAAAATAAAATAAATAAATAAATAATCAGAAATTATACCGATGAAGGCTTTTAATCATAAGGCATAGATGGTGATGGTGATGGTGGTTTGGGTTTTGTTTCGTTTGGGGCGGTGGGTGAGAGAAATAATAAAAGATATGTGAGAATTCCACTCAAAGGGTGAGGAAGAGGGGGGGATACGAATGAATGAATGAAATATATGGGTGTGTGGGGGAGATTAACAAGTAATTTGGGTCTTAATTTTTTGTTGTTTTTGTTTTGGGAAGCGGCCACTATTATTGATAAATTTACCACACCGTACAATTGTTATAACACGCTGTACAAATCAGTAAAGCAAATGTGTGGTAAATTTATCAAAACTTATGGTATAAATAACACTTCCCTTTGGTTTTTGATGTTAGGATTAGGTTTTCATTTCGGGTTAACCCTTTCTCAATTTTGTAATTAACATTTTTTTCTTTTTTTACGAGGTTTATGAGGAAGGCGAGTCTTATGCGAATTAACCAAAGTATATTGTGATCGAAGTCATCGAACATTTTCTAACCACTTACAAAATTATACATAACGGGATTCAAATCTAAGATCTTTTGTATAGAAGTACAAGATAAAAACCATTAGGCCACTTTAGAAATGGTTAATTTTGTAATTAGCATGTAGGTCGATAATGAATGTTGATGCTCGTGACTTGTTTTATTTGAAAGGATAAAAGGTATATTAATAATGGTGTGAAATGAACTTCGAAATTATTAATAATTAGAGAGAATTAATAGTGGTGATTAAAGTTAATGTTTACTTGAAAATAAGTGAGATTAAAAGTCACAAGGTGTTTGAAATATAATCTTCTTAAAAAAACTTTGGGTATGTTTGGCACAAAAGCTTGGAGCTGGAGCTGTGGTTAGGGGCTGGAGCTTGGGGCTGGGGCTAAGGGCTGTGGCTTTTTTTTCAACTCTCCTTACACAAGCTTTAATTTTAAAGACCTTTTGGGGCTTTTTGGGGCTGTGGCTTCTTTTCACAATCTCTGATCCAAACAGGACTATTTTTTTAAAAAGGGCTTATTTTTAAAAAGCTCAGGGCTTTAAGCTCCTAAAAGCCCCTTAGAAGCCCCTTGCCAAACATGCCCAGTGTTTGAAATATAAGTCGGTGACTTTAAAAGTGGTGATTAAAAAACTAAAATTAATGTTTACTTGAAAGATAAGTGGCGGAGATTAAAAGTCGAAATATAGTATTCTAAACAAAACAAGGTGTTTGAAATACAAGCGATTGAGTTTAAAAGTTAGGGTTAATAACATTTTTATCACTGAACTTTGATACAATAATCGTTTAACCACTTAACTTTCTTGAACGATATAATTCTAAACTTTGAAACAATAATCGTCTTAAACATTTAACTTATTTTTTTAATGGTAACATCTTTAAGTTTAGTTGACTTATTGTTTTTACCACTTAACTTTTATTTAAAATCGTAAAAGTCATAAAGTTTAACCGAGCTAGTGTTTTTACCTGTAACACCCTGCTTTATAAAAATGTGAATTTCAAAAAAAAATTCAACTTTAAATCATAACTCCGTTAACAAAATGCGGAAGCGACTTTTAAAATATCAATTGATTCCTAACGGAATCATAAAACATAATAAATGTCTCATAAAGGTGTTACCGACATAGTATCATCACAATAATTCAAATAAAATCCACAATCAACCTTAATAAAGATAACCGACATAAATAAAGCATCTACATAAAGGAAAGCAACTAAGGGTAACTAAAGCCAACATCCACTAGCTCCAGTAATAGCTACCCGCCTCACGAACAAGCTACCAATGCACCAATCAACGTCTAACCTGAGAGCACAACACATTTCCACATAACATGTGTCAGCTATTAAAGCTGAGTAAGATAATATGTTAGTATAATCAAAGGATTGTCAATTAAAACTCTTAAAAAAATCAACTCATGCATATATAAAGACACAATTACAAAATCAACATAAACAACATAATTAAGATTATCAAATCCTGTAATGTGCCTAGCAATCCTCCAATTTCACCAAAAGCCACATAACTGCATAATATCATCAATAGCTACATAACTGCATAAGCTAAATAAATCACCTAAAGTGTCACATAACTACTTTAGCTGCATAATTCACCCGAAGGTGCCACATAACCACATAAGCAACATAGTTCACCAGAAGGTTATGTCAAGTTAAACTACATGAAAAGGTTGTGTGAGGCGGTCACATAGCCAAACAGGGAACCTCGCACCCGACTTGATGGGTAAACCTTTTGGTGGTCCATCGATGTCGTTATGGATAGGCATAACCAAGTCCATAAGTAGAGCATTAACACTTGGTGGTCAACCACACACACCCGGAATACTTTAATCACCCGGTTGTATTCACAAGAAAACATGACCAATGCCCCCAAGTAACGTCATAGCACACTCCGCCTAAATAGACATCATGTGGGTTAAGCTTAACTCTTACACCAATGCTCGAGACTTTCACCAAAAGATATATCACCAATATATCTCACCAAATTCCACATAAAGATATATCACCATTATATCTCACCAAACTCCACATAATAGTTTTAAGGCCCTTAGCATGCACGTGACATGGAAACTTAAATCATGTATAGTGTACTATGTGTACATGTCCACATAATCAATTACAATGTAATCGCAAACTACATAAGGCATCAACATAGCAATTAAACTCATAACTACTCAAACATACAACATAACACCCATGATTAACCCCCACATGTATCCTATACCCAATATATGCATGAGATAGTTTAAACATCATAAATTGGAGAGTAATCATCAAATATATGTTTTGTTGTGTCCCTCGTGTGTCAAAAGTAAGTTATCTTACCTCCTGGAGCTTTACAAACGACTCAAATATAAGTTACCGTGCTTGGAATGTGTTCCCGACAACCTATGATCAATATATAAGTAATAAACATCACACATCTTTGATTATACAATGATTATGATTAGCATGACGCTGAAACACCATGGACTCACACAAACAACTACACAACAAAGTCTAAACAAATTTAGCACTGCGCGTTTATCAAAATCAATGTTTTTCACAAACCTTTACTCAACTATTTATCAAACTGTTTTACCACCTTAAAGATAACTTTTTTTATCTAATAATAGCCACTATAATCACCTTAATACGATTTTTCATTATTTTTCTATGAATTTTTGAAGACAGACTCGCCGCACTCATCCAAAATCGGACCATTTATGGAAATCAGCATTTTCGACCCACTTTGAAGCAAAATAAAAGAAAACTTAGTTCTTGAAAAATTTAGTAGACACATAGAGGTTTCAATAAAAGTAAGGTTTGACTCTTTTAGTGCTATAATGAATTAACTACGAATTTTACAAGATGGCTAAAATTCCAACCCTACCGAATCCTTGTTTTCAAGTAATCTGATAACCAAAACATTCCACAAACCTACCCCTACTTATAGAGCTTAAGTACACACAAAATATGACCCAATGGATGGTTTGATATCATCTATTTGTCCATAAATCATTTGCATACAATATAGATTACAAAAACCCTCAATAACGATACGAATTCGATTAATTAATCACCAATCACCCTATAACCTTTCAAGACCAGAAATAAATCAATATAATAGATGGAAATGAACAAATGTGAGAGGGGAATATGATATATACCTGCAAGGATTGATTTCACACCAAAAACACACTCAAATCACCTTTGAATTGACTCCAATTTCTCAAGAACACAAAGGGGGTGGCTAGGGGTTCAAGGGTGGTTATGATATTGCTTAAGAAACTGAAATGGGGTAAAATGAGAACCTAATTGGCAATTAACCTGCTGTAACCCCTTGCTAAAAGACTCTCATGCCCTCACTTAATCACCTTTATATCACAATAACTTCATTTAACGACATAAGGCTCTACCGAGTCTGGCCTTAGAGTCTGGCCTTATAGCTTGCCTTAGAGTCTGGCCTTAGAGTCTGGCTCAGAGTCTGCCTGTCTTAGAGCTGGCCTTAGAGCTTGCCTTAGAGTCTGGCCTTAGAGTCTGGCTCAGAGTCTGCCTGTCTTAGAGCCTGCCTCAGCACATTAACTTGTATTTATCTTTTTGATATGTGCTATTCTAAGGCTATATCTTTGATCAGAGTTCACACTTCTCACCACTTCGCTATTGAGTTAGGCAAAGAAGGTTCGACACTTAAGAAAGGCTTCAACACTTCACTTAGATTAGAGCCTTGCTGCTTCGACACTTAGGCAAGGCTGCTCGACACTCAGGTGAGACAAGGCTCGACATTCAGACAGGGCGAGGCTCGACACTCAGGCTGGGCGAGGCTCGACACTCAGGCGGGGCGAGGCTCGACACTCAGGCGAGACAAGGATCGACAGTTAGTTAAGGCTTGGCTCGACACCTCGCAAGTCTTCTACCTCGCTAGTTAGATGCTTCGACAGATCGTTGCCTAGCCTCTCTTTATATAATATATATATATATATATATATATATATATATATATATATATATTTAGGAGTGATACTTTGTAATTCCAATTCATCTTACAAGGTTGGTTTAGACCACACCTCATCATATATACTAAATATTATTAGATATTAATTTACAACTTAAATTTTTTTTCAAAAAATAAATTAACTTGTTAATATTATATATTTTCTAATTAATTGAAAAACAATTTATTCCAACAAGGATACGTGCATGTAATAAATAATGTTATAGTTGTGAGT
>JAOEHQ010036279.1:0-12749 GCA_025447715.1 Asclepias incarnata | reverse complement strand
TTCTACAATTATTAATATAATTAATAATTAAAGTTTTTTGTGGGCCCATATTTTCTAATTTATAATTTTAATTATGATAATTTGGTCACATGTTTAAAAACTTAATTTAAATTAATCGAGAGCTGTGATTGGTTAATTGAGGTTTGGTCAGTTGTCTTTTAGTATATATTAAGATATATGGGAAAATGATCCGTAATGTAAATTTGTTAATAAAAAAGTTTTCATTTTGCCCTTGAAGTTTATTAAATGTACATATTAAATCCCGGTGGGTGAGGGGTGCAGTACCTAAGGTTATGTAATGTTACAGTACAGATGATATCCCCATATATATATATATATATATATACGTGTGTGTGCAATTGTTTTACGATCAATATGCCTTATATACCGGGTTGGCCGGGGCGAATACAGTTTAAGTGCAACGTAGCCAATAGCTTGTAAGGAGTTTTACACCAAATTTGGCGCACCCTTTCCGAGATGCCCTTATAAGATACATTATATTTTATGTTTGTATAGTGTTCTAGAATTCTCAATTCTAATATACATTAGGGTTTAAACTATAAATTGGCTATATATATTCTGTTATATTCCAATGTAGGTTATGAACCTAAAAAAATACCAACGTAGGTAACATACTTTTAATTTTTTTTTCAAATGTCAAAATGCAATACTTGTTTTCTAGACAAAAACTTTTAATGATAACATGTCGTTATATGATTAGTCCACGTAATCATTTTCTTATTAATATTGGAACAAAATCTACGCACATTGGTAATGTTTGGGGTTCATTATTTACATTGGAACAAAACTTGAAAGAACAATACCTACTTTGGTATTTTTTTTAAGATTAATTACGTATATTGAAACAAAACAAAAAATAAAGTATATACTCGAACTGTAGCTTAAACCCGTTACATTATCACTACTATTTCGTTAAATGAAGATGCTTTTTGATACAACTTGGTCTTAATTTGTTAACCATGTGCTCATTAAATTAAATAATACTAACTATAGAGGAACCCAACCTACGAGAAGCTTAATTAATTTCATATAGACTTGCAAGAAACTATATTTTTAAACACTATTCATCCGGTCCAATGCCTTAAAGCTACTTGGCTTTTCTTTTGATCTAAATATGCACCTAAGTTAACAGGGTTATGTGGGTGTT
Source organism: Asclepias incarnata (assembly GCA_025447715.1). Lineage (NCBI taxonomy): Eukaryota > Viridiplantae > Streptophyta > Magnoliopsida > Gentianales > Apocynaceae > Asclepias > Asclepias incarnata. The sequence continues at coordinate 11,581 of JAOEHQ010036279.1, read as the reverse complement.
GGTGAAACATTGTTTTGTCTAAAGACTAACCACACCAGGCTGTATCTTTTAACCTTTTGTTTTAATTAGGTTAGAAAATATATTATATGGCATCAAAGTGTAATAAATTATACATGAATGTCTATAATATGTATCCGACTATAATTGTATTCATTGTATATATGTATTTAACTTTCAAACTTTTAACATTGTATGTACCTGGATATATGTGACATCCATATACGTTGTCACGTCGAGTTCCAGGTTGTCAGTTTGCAAGCTTTTGATTGGTCGGATACATATAATGTTCAAAATTTGAAAGTCAAAAACTTACAATGAACACGATTATAGTTGGATACAAGATATTCGTGTATAGTTTATTATCCTTTGATGCCCGTAAGCCCAACTTCATAGTGTTTTATTTAGTCCACTGAAGTTGTACAACTACAATACAAGTCTTTAAATAGAAACCAAGTTTGAGCAAAAATGTGCTCATAATTTTTATCCTGTGAAAGAAGGTAACAGAGGAGCGGTCAAGCACTAAGCTAGTACTTGGGAGTTTCACTACAACAATGAGAGCAAGTAGTGCTACTCCTCTTTATCTTCTCCCCACGTTTCTTCTTTTTTCGACACTATTGTATAGACCCACCTTTGCTACTAAAAGGGTAAGCATCCATTATTGCATCAACAACTTACCGATAGATACTAGTTATGTTTCTGAATTTTTAAATTTTTTATTACAATTTTTCTCGCCTTTTTCTTCTTTCAGTCATATGTTGTATACTTGGGAGCTCATTCACATGGTTATGATGTTACATCAACTGATTTAAACCGGGTACGCGACACTCATTATGAGTTTCTTGGTTCTTGTTTGGGAAGGTAATGTATTCGGTCACGTCTGCATATTAACTGATCAATGGCTAGCTGCTTGTTTTCAATTATAACTTGTTTTATTTTTTTTTGTATATATTTTGGATTTACAGTAAAGATAAGGCCAAAGATGCTATCTTTTACTCATACACAAGACATATTAATGGTTTTGCTGCAATGCTTGAAGATAAGGTAGCAGCCCACATTGCCAGTAAGTGGGCTCATCGTTGTTGTTTTATAGTGTGAAGATGGTTCTGTATATTGACATGCTTTAAACTGTATTATATATTCAATGCAGGCCATCCCACAGTAGTCTCAGTGTTCTTGAACAAAGGTAGAAAATTGCATACAACCAGATCATGGGATTTCATGGGACTTGAAGATAATGGTGTAATTCCGTCGGGTTCGATATGGAAGAAGGCAAGATTTGGTGAAAACAGTATCATAGGAAATCTTGACACAGGTCAGGTTATAACTTGATAGTCACCTTGTTCATTGTGATATTGAAAGTATAGTTTATTATGTGATGTTAATTGGTCCAAAATGTAGTTTAATTAACGGTATTGGTAATCAAAACACAGGTTTCAGAAACTTTTTCTATTCTATTTGTTTGTTTGATTATTACTAACCAATTGTCCAACATTTTTGTTGAAGATTGTGATATGAATTTACTCATTGTAGACAACTTGCTATTAGTTATATTCTTCCAAGAAAGTTTAGTTTTAACTTCTTTCGTTTGGTATCGTTGACTTTTCTGGATACTCGAATGGCTTAGTTGTGCAGTATCATCCAAAGAACTTAACTTTTCTAATATTATATACATAGATACTATTTGGGTGATTGACCTGGCCCTTTGTTCATCATATGGCATTGGCAATTGATTATGTTGTGGGGATCACTAGGTAATAGTTGATTGAAATTAGCAAACATATTTGATCTAGATAGTTTAAGCACTTGGTCTATTATACTGCAAAATTGTTATCTGTTGGCCACTATCATGTGTGCACATGCTTTGTGCACTGGCATCTAAATTGGTCTCAGTTTCAAAAGCTAGTAGATTGGAAATTTTTGAATTTTTTACAAAGGCCACTTTTTAGTTATAAAATAACTGCCATTCTCACATAGTAAAATTCAACTCTAAGACTATATACTAATTAGTATTATATCATAAAAGTCAACGGTAATCAAAGGATGACCATACCACCGTTATTCGGTCACAAGGTTCAACAAAGTATATAATGCGCGTTGTCTTCTATTCTGATCATACTAACTATTTCCAACCTTTTCTGCAGGCGTTTGGCCAGAGTCAAAGAGCTTTAGCGATGAAGGGATGGGACCGATTCCAACAAAATGGAAAGGAGTTTGTCAAAATGGCGCAGATGCTAGCTTCCACTGTAATCGGTCAGGTTCCTACAACAATTTATTTACCCACAGTTCATTCCCAACTTTTTTATAATAATTTTCTGTCTAAAGTTGGTGGTTAAGCTCTAAAAATGTATCGAATTTTCATTTTTTAATCTCTATGTTGATAACTTTTCCACAATATGCTAACCTAGCTTATAAGTGGCATGCCCAACTAGGCAAATATGTTACACTCATGTTATGATTATTCATGTTTTGTTTTCCTATATGAAGGAAGTTGATAGGAGCAAGATACTTCAACAAAGGTTATGCATCTGTTGTGGGAGCTCTAAACTCCACATTTGAGTCGCCACGTGATCATGAAGGCCATGGATCCCACACCTTATCAACGGCTGGAGGCAACTTTGTATCAGATGCTAGTGTATTTGGGTACGGGAATGGAACAGCTAAAGGCGGATCACCAAATGCCAGAGTTGTTGCTTATAAAGTTTGCTTCCCTCCTGTGAATGGAAACGAGTGCTTTGATGCAGATATATTAGCAGCATTTGATATGGCCATTCAAGACGGGGTAGACGTGTTGTCTGTATCTCTTGGTGGGGATGCAGTTCCCTTTTTCAACGATAGTGTTGCCATTGGCTCTTTTCATGCTGTTAAGCATGGCATAGCCGTAGTTTGCTCGGCGGGTAACTCAGGACCCGATGAAGGCACCGTATCCAATGTTGCCCCATGGCAAATCACAGTTGGTGCTAGCACCATGGACCGCCAGTTCCCTAGTTATGCTGTTTTGGGCAATAAGATGCGGTTTAAGGTCAGTTCTTTTTATTATTTTTTTAATAAATCACAGACAAATTGTTATAGTTGATAGTAACAAATCTGACTTTCAGGGTGAAAGTCTTTCGGCTAAAGCATTGCCAAGAAACAAATTATTTCCAATTATAAGCTCTGTAGAAGTCAAGGCGGCCCATGCAGATGCTAAAGACGCGTAAGTAAAACAAATTAGTGAGTCCTGTTGCTTAAGATGTATAACTTAGAGTTTTCGTGCTCGTGATGCAGGCAGCTTTGTAAGGCTGGTTCATTGGATCCTGTAAAGGCAAAAGGGAAAATTTTGGTGTGTCTTCGTGGAGATAATGCCAGGGTCGACAAAGGTCAAGAAGCTGCTTTAGCTGGGGCAGTTGGAATGGTTCTTGCTAATAATGATGTTTCAGGGAATGAGATCATTGCAGATCCTCATGTCTTCCCTGCTACACACATTACTTACACTGATGGCCTTGCAGTCTTTCGCTATCTCAATTCAACCAAGTAATATATACATCCCAACTCTTATTTTGACAGCCCTTATTCATTAGAAGCCACCTACAGGTTTTCGTTAGAGGTGGGAATTTAAACCCATTCGCCTATGAGTGGGTCGAAATGTTTCCTTTTAAAACAAGTTAAACGGGTCAGATAAAAGATCAACTAAAAAGGGGACTGGCCAATGGGCCGAACGGGTTAAACATGTAACAGGTGGATTTGTAATGCATACATGTAGTATACAACCTCATATCTTTTTATTCAGAAAGTTTTATTATTGTTGTAATAATATAGTTTTCGTAATCATTCTTGGTGCATAAATTACTAAAATTGGACAATAAAGTGGTTCTGGGTCGACCCAATTCACCCTTTTTTGACCCCTTAACTAAAGTACTACTTTAATCACATCTCATCTTGACCTGTTACCATCTGCCCGTATAATCACCTCTAACTTTCGCCATGCCTCCACATAAAGTAAATGCTAGGAAAACCAAATTCTTTATACTTTCTTTTACAACTTGTCATTCAACGACTATGGATTCCAACAGGATGCCAATAGCTTACATCACACATCCATCAACTCAATTGGACTCAAAGCCAGCTCCTTTCATGGCAGCTTTTTCATCCAAAGGACCTAACACCATAACGCCAGAGATTCTTAAGGTTATATAAAGCATCTCCACCATTTAATTTACGTTACATTTCGGTGTTGTTGCATTATCTTGATCGTTGTCCTTTTCATTAATGTTCAGCCTGATATAACTGCACCTGGTGTTAGTATAATAGCTGCTTACACAGAATCACAAGGACCTACAAATCAAGATTTTGATACACGTAGAGTTCAATATAATTGCGTATCGGGCACTTCCATGTCATGCCCTCATGTTTCTGGTATTGTTGGGCTACTTAAAACTCTACATCCAGACTGGAGTCCAGCGGCAATTAGATCAGCTATCATGACCACTGGTGAGATTACCCTACTACTCCGTATATTTAATATATAAACTTTGATATGATGTGTGTGTGGTTTACTACTTGTTACACACAATCTTTTGATTTTGTTGTTTCTTATATAATGTAGCAAGAACGCGTGACAATGAGATAAAACCAATGACCAACGCCTCCCACATCAAAGCGACACCATTTAGCTACGGAGCAGGACATGTACAACCAAATAGAGCCATGGACCCTGGTCTTGTTTATGATTTGACCACTAACGATCACCTTGACTTCATGTGTGCACTCGGTTACAACAAGTCTCAAATTGAAAAGTTCTCAGAATCATCATATGCATGCCCATCTAAGAACATTAGTCTAACAAACTTTAACTATCCATCAATCACTGTGCCTAACCTCAATGGCTCAATCACAGTGACTAGAACCGTTAAGAATGTTGGTTTACCCGCCACTTACGTGGCGCAAGTCTTTAGGCCGGCTGGCATATCCGTCGTGGTTCAGCCCAAGAGATTGAAATTTAAAAAGATTGGTGAAGAGAAAAGCTTTAAGGTTACTTTGAAGTCCAAGAAGGGCAGGAGAGTTAGGGACTATGTTTTTGGACAACTAAAATGGTCAGATGGAAAGCATTATGTGAGGAGCCCCATTACAGTTAAGACCATATGATTTGAGGGTGGGAAAATAATTCAGTAAAATACTTTTTGATTATTATTATCATTGAAATTTATTTATTTGGTAATTGTACCTTGTATTCTTATCATTTAGGCCATCTCATTTTCCTGCTAAAAACTTGATACTAACCTTGCATTTTAAACTTCTAATTAACACTATGATGATTTCATTTTAGCAAGGTAAAGTAGTCAAATAATTAATTAATATCTTTAAATTGCACCAGCTAAACTTCGCCACGTGACATCTCATTTTGTTTTTTGTTTTTTGTTTTGTTGTTGGTTTCTTGTACTTTTTTGTTTGTTTGTTTTTGAATTTTGGTATCTTACACAAAATAAATATATGTATTCGATATTGAAAGTTTTTGAACGTGGTTGTGGTATTGCCCTTTAATAAATGCATATTTGATGTGCCAAAGTTTTTAGCAAACATATATAACGGAACTGTATCAATAACTAGCATAATCGCAATAATTGAAACCGCGCATCGCGCAGGCGGAACTTAATATGGTATTGTCTTTAAATAAATATATGTTTGATATGACATATTTTTAAGCAAACATATATATGATATAGTGATTTTCAATTAAGTGTTGTTGATTCGGCCCAAATAAACTAACATAACGAAACTATATCAATAATAAACATAATCATAATAATCGAAGTTGCGCAACGCAAAGGTCGAACCTACCTAGTTTATATCATTGTGCAAAAAGTATCATAACATAAACAATGATATCTAAATAATACTTTTTCTATCTTTGACATGCTTCTATCCCTGGGATGTGCCCAAATAAATAGACAAGAACATAAAGCAAATGCTTGTTAAGTTTTTAGTACAATACTAATGTCATACAACACCTTTTATTTATTATGAGTTATATTATAATTAATATATAAAATTAAAATTTAAAAAAAAAAAACATGACAAAATAAGATGCTACACTAGAGATACAATTTAAAACATATAAAAAAGTACTCTTGATGGATTATCATTCTCTCAAGAAATGGATCATTTCCAAAATCTATAGCAAGATTCAAAGAGCAAAATGGTCCAAATTTATAACTAAACCTCTTCGAAACTCGACATATGGATATGCAATTGGTTGGTCATCATCATCTTCTACTTTCCATCTGCATATATTGCCAACATTGTTAAAATTAGCAATTGAGTCTTGATTTATATAATTATTTGTTGAACTAATAAAATCAATAATTAAGTACTAGCTATCTACTGTGGTAAACAAGGATAATCACCTGAAGTTTTGGACAAGGTGATGAAGGAAGAACGCGACCTCCACTCGAGCTAGTTCAGACCCTGGACAACATCTTGATCCTCCACCAAACGGCATAAATTTCTTGCCCGTTTGATCTTGATCCTATAGATATATAATAGTACGTGTTAGTATCCAACGACCAAGTACATATAGATCATAATAGTTGCATTCATGATTCATCTATCCCAAAGAAATGTACTTAACCATCAAGCCTAAGCTAGGTATAGTATCTGTTTTTCATTTTTATTTCCATTGATTTGTTACGAGCTCGATTGATTATTGATTCGGAAAATACAAGTCGTGTCCGTGATTTTGTGTGCATATATGTTTTTGTATATAAAAGAGAAAGTTACAATAAGTAAAATGGAATGAAATGAATTAATATATACGAGTAGTTTATAAGATTGAAATATATATATTACCTCCCATCTCCAAGGGTGAAATTCCAAGGAACTTGAATGAATAGATGGGTCCAAATGAACTGTACTTAGAATTGGTAGGACCTTCCAACCTGCTGGTATCAAATAATCTGACGATACAATACAAAAATTATATCTATTTTCAGCATTTAATTTGACAACAGCAGCAGCAACAACAACAACAACAACAACAATAATAATAATATTAACTAAATAAAAAAGACCCATAAAAATAATTATATATCTATAATTATAACATATAAGTTAAAATACATAAATTTTAAGTGACTCTTGCATGCATGATCGAATCATTAATTGTTATAGAAAAACTTTTTTGACCTTCTTATTATGTGTAGTAGTTATTATGATTTAGACGGTTAATTATATATGCATGTAGCTGTATATATTACTTGTAAATTATGCTGATTTAGTCCGTCTTAACTGACAAAAAAATAATATTCAAATGATATATATATATATATCTACGTACCTTTGAATTTGATATCCTTAAGTGCCTTTCTATGCACAAACTTGACAATGTTGCCATACCTAAGAGCCTCATTGATGACCTAATCAACAAAAGCAAAGCGAGTACCAGGTTATTGACATCATCATCATCATCATCATCATTAAAGAGAAATTAATATACGTTTTCAATATAAAAAGAATTAAAATATCTTAATAACAACAGCTAGCTTTTGCATATATATATATACATAATAATGATCTCATATTTTTCTTTAAAAGATAAGTTTTAAAAATAAACACTCATGTTGATTGATGATTAATTATGTGTTAACACAGTTAATGATTATTATTTTTCTTGAAAATGTGCAAACAATATATTTAATAAAAATTTATAAAAAAAAAATAAAATTCAAGAAAAGCTTATAATTAGATATACATTTTGGGTGAATGCCATCATTTTGTAGTCTTCCCAATTCAAAGATTCATCTTTCTTCTTTTTGCTCCTGATGTTTTCATGTTCTACCTATGATTAACACATGATGACAAAGAATTAATACAATTATAAAAAAAATAAATGAAAAACTGACTTTAATGCAAATTACATTATATTGTAACTTTAGATTTCATCTATCACATTGACTTTAATTTTCAAGTTTCAGAAAAAATCTACAACTTCAAGTCTTCAACAATAAAACAATGTAAACAAGGATTACAATTAAGTCTTTTAATATTTACTGTTTGTAAAAGAAATCCATGTCAACTTTGACTTTCAAAAGTCAAACACAAAAATGTTACAGTACATAATGTGGCATATATATATTATAAGATCAATAATACCTTCAAATCCTCAAGAGTAGATGGAGATTTAGCAACAAAATAAACCACCATAGCCATTAAAACAGAGGTAGTTTCATAGCCTCCCAATAAAGCATCAAGAACAAAGCTAACTTTTTCATCATCAGATAAGGTATCAACACCTAGGAGTATCTCCAAGAAATCACTTCCCTTTTGTTGAGAATTAATAATATTTCTTCTTCTTTCCTTTATAATTTGCTTGACACTTGATGATATTCTGATTCTAGCCTGTAAAGTACGTGTTGATACCAACACAAATTAAAGTTCATCATCACATGTACATGCCTATTATTATTCCTTTTACAAAACCAAGATGATATATGATGATGATAATGATGCAAACAATAATAATATATTATGTTTTTAAATTTCATTTTTTTTTTATTATATATAGTTTTTAATGTGTATATAATTGTAATGTATACATATATATAGACATATTAATTACAAATAAACAGAAAAGTTGAGCAACTTCATTCATTTTGATGTCAAATGAGCTAGTATAGTAGTCTAGTACTTTGAAAGCTTAAAGAATTTGATAATTATGTGAATTGAAACTGCATGGAAACTATTATACTAATTATAAAATTAAAAAAAAATATGCATATAGTACGTTAAAAAGATATATAATTAGTGAAGTACAAACCTTAACTGCATTTGCATAAGGAGTTCCTGGGATGTAGAGTGGGAAAGAAATTAATCCTTTCATGAAAGTAAGAAAATCTTTAAGAATTTTTGCAGTCTGTGGATCTTCTGGCGTTAACCCTAAAACTTGCTTTACTATTACATTGAATGTAAACTGTGAAAAAAAAATAAAATTAATTGATAATTAATTAATCAATCAATAACACAAAATTAACACAAAAATGCTTAATTAATAAGACACGTAAACTATAATCAAACCTTTCTAGCTTCTTGACAGAAGCTGACTTGTTTCTTGTCTTTCCAAGAATCCAAAATTTGGAGGGTGGAATTTTCAATGTAGGTAAGAAAATCATGTTTAGATTTGATGGTGGAGACAAGAGAAAGGGCCACATTTCTAAGCCTTTTGTGGGTATCACCCACAACCACAAGCATAGATATCTTCCCAAGAACACCATGAATGGGCTTTGGATAGCTACATTCAAACAACTTGTCTTCATTTTGTAATATGAAATAGTTGAGTTCTTGATCACATGAAACAATAGTTGGTGAGAAGAATAAATGAGACTTGAATACTTTCCCATACCTGAAAAAACAAAGTGATATATATATATATGATCAGTCTTCAACATATTTTCTTGCTATTAATGTGTATGTACAAACAAGAATCTTTCTTATTATAGCAAGTTTTTACAAAATGATAAGATCAAAAGATTATGAATTGAGGTTACCTAGAACAATGTTCTTGAAGAAAAGAGCCAAAGGAAGTGGATGGATGAGGGTTAAGAAAAGATAGGGTTTCACCAAGAAGAGGGAGGTATCCAAAAGATCCTCTGGGAAGAGCACCAAGTTTCTTATTTTCAAAGAACAATGGCAAGAAATGGTTCAAGAGTAAACCAACAAAACCAACCAAGATTGCCGTACAAAAAACAGCCATTTTGATGAGACCAAACGACGACTAAAACTCAACTAAATAAAAATGGTTTGTCTATGTTGGGTCATAGATAGTTAATTGTGTGTGTTTATATAGAGAGAGTAGGAATGAAGGTTATACATGTGTGTTTGTAGGGTTTTGTAAGATTATCGGAAAGAACTTAAAAGCTAAAAGGGACAGGCTTTTAATGTGTACAGTCGGTGAAAATTTGACTTTAATCACAGGCATAGGAAATGAAATAAACATAGCACTATAGCAGCTAGCTTGGGATCTAGCTAGAGAAACATTCTAGGGGTTAAGCTTGACATATGCACATGCTAGTGTCCTTCTCAAAAACATTTTTCGCGACTCTTTTCCCGATCCAAAACTCAATTCTAACTCATTTATTAGTTCGCGTTTGTTTCACGGATTCTAATAAAATACGATGGAATTGTAATTGAATTTCATTTCTTATTATGTTTGGTCGTTAAAAGATGAAGGAATCTCATTTCGTTGAAATGTAAACATTCATTTATTTGATGGAATATTCATTCCTTGGGGGTCATAGATAAATTTTCATTCATTCCCTCTCTTGAATCTTTAAAAGACAAAATACATTCTTATAAATTCGAATTCTTTTGACAAATTCTATTCATTGCAAAAACATTATGTAAAACAAACGTGATCTTAGTTTTAACCTATTACGGTAGTTTTCATACTAATTTTCTTTACTTCCAAACCTCCGATATTAAACTTTAATTTTAAAGAGCCCCCTATTTCCACCTCCAAAAAAGCTATTTCCACCCTTTTTTTTTATCATCATATTATTATTATCATCATTCTCTATTTACCTTATAAAAATCCCAACCCTTCCCCCCCATTTTCTCCCTAGCCGCCGATCACATCCCTTTTCTTTCTTTCTTTTCTTTCTTTCTTTTTTTATTATTATCATGTACCCACATTTTTAATGTAATGGATCTTGTTATATATATTATGTTATGTTATTATTATGAATGGATCTTGTTATATATATAATGTTATGTTATGTTATTATTATGAATGGATCTTGTTATATATTATGTTATTATTATTGTAAGTTTTTTTTTTTAAATACTAATAATAATATTGTTTTTTTATAAAACAAAATTTTTATAAGTAATTTAAAAAAAACAGAATTTTGAAATAGTAATATATATATTTTTTTTTTAATTATTATTATTTTTTTATTTTTTACATATTATTGTGTTATTATTTTTATGGTGATAGGAAGAAAAAAAAAGGGGGGTGGAAATAGCTTTGAGAGGTGGAAATAGCAACACCCTTAATTTTTTAATAGATGCATGTGTCACTTTTTAACTAGTACGGTACTCATAATAAAATGTCAGGATTGAATAATTTATGAAGATTTTAAAATTTTAAGACTTTGAACGATTTATGATTCTGGTGTGTTAAAAAAAGAAAGAAACAATATACGATTGAATTGACTAAATAATGATTAGCTATCTTTAAATTTGTGTTACAGGGAAATAATTGGACAAAATATAGTAGTTTAGTATTTGTGAATCTTAATCAATAAGCTGATATATCAACTACTGAAAGAAAAGAATGGATAAATAAGCCAGGGATCGATTTACACCAAACCCGTTTGGATACATCGTGTTGTTACATCTATAGATTAATGACGGTTGTCGTAAAAACAAAGGGTTAAGTTGGCGTGCAAAACAAACCCGATGAAACTTGCCATATATATATGTATAGCTCGATCAATTTATTCACCATGGGTGAGTTATTTTGAGAACCCTTAAAAAAAAAAAACGCGAGAACCATTCTGAACCACTCATTTTTCACCCTTATTAAAATAATAAAATTTCCCCCAATTCATTA
>JAOEHQ010036278.1:0-23666 GCA_025447715.1 Asclepias incarnata | reverse complement strand
GGCTTGGTGGAAAGAAAGGGAATCCCAATTTCCGGTTCTAGCCGCCATGGCCCGTGATTTACTAAGTGTCCAAGCTTCCACGGTAGCTTCGGAATCTGCTTTTTCTCTTAGTGGCAGGATTTTATCAATTAGGAGGACGAGGCTCACTCCCACGGCTTTGGAAATGTGCGTTTGTTTGAAAGACTACTTGGACGCCGCGGAACGTATACAACATGTGACGAGTCTTGAAGATCAACTTGTCATAGAAGAACCCATACACGCCTATGAAGTATCAAAAGGACGGGCCACTCCACTTTCTGACGAAGAACTCGCTCTTGACGAATCACTTTGAAGACTCATATTTGCCACTGTCTTGCCACTGCCTTTGAAGACTCATATTTGCAATTCTATGTATTTCTATGTATTTGAACAATTATGCCTATGTATTTGGTTTCATGTCTTTGAACAATTTGTTGTATTTGGTTTCATGTGTAAGACAATTTGCTAGCTAGTAATTGAAATATATGCTTTCTGTTCTGCTGCAAAAATTTTTTTTTTTTCCTGCACAGCCTCTGTTCTCTGCCTCTGTTCTGCTGTTTTTTTTTTCCTGCCTCTGTTCTGCTGCTTTATATATGATATATGTGTATATATTTGGCTTTGGGTTTATTGGTTTATCACCGAATGGAAGTATGGAATGAAATTTGGGTCTTATGAAAATCGGTTAAAAAAATTAACCGTTTTAGGTTAACCAATCGGTTAACCGGTTATTTATAACCGTAACCGGTTCCATAGGTTAGAGTTTTAAATATGATTAACCGGTACCGGTTAACCGGTTTCGGTTATTTTTTTTTTTTACTTTAATCGGTTTCGGTTAACACTGTGCAATAACCTAACCGGTTAACCGGTTTTGACACCTCTAGTGGGAAGCAGACAATCCTTGAAAGTAAAGCCCGGTGGATGAGAAAAAAAGTTGCAAGTGTTTAAAGTTATAAAAGTATTTATATAGATTATAATTATAATTACAAATAAAAACTATAAATTTTATAAACAAATATTAACAAATGAACATATAGACATATACTCATGGATACAAATGAATGAACGTTAACGAACATAAATAAATGAACTGAGAGTTTTGTTCATGTTCGTTTATTTAATTAAACTAATAATATATTTTTTTTATTTAACTAAATGACAGAATATGAATGAATTTTTCACCAATCATTTATGACCCTAATCATTCTTTGATGAGTTGATCACTTGATGAGTTGATGCCTTGATGGTACCTTTTATTATGGGCCAATTTCTTTCGGATTTATTTCAGCCCAATAAGATATTTACTTCACAGTCCATACATAAAGTGTGTGAAATATAGGGACAACAAACCGTAACAAACTCTCCCGCCAAATATGTATGTCACTACAAAATACAAATGCCAGTCTATCTCTCTCTATATCCATCACATCCAATAACCGTTTTCAACAAACCTCACCAAAACACTCTTCAATGGCATCAAAACTGACAATACTTTTTCCGGCAGCTCTCCTACTAACTCTCCTCACTTTCACCACCGCGCTACCACCGGAAACCATCTCTGATGCCGTCGAGACGCTTTCCGATTCTGGCTACGTCGCCATGTCGTTAACTCTAAACCTAATCACTACCTCCTTACTCTCTCAAACCACCAGCTCCGCCACTATCTTCACACAGCCAGATTCCGTTTTCGCTGATTCCGGCCAGCCGTCTCTTCCTCTCCTTCAACATCACATCTCACCGTTCATTTTCACCTCATCTAGTCTCCGGTCACTTCCTCCCGGCACCAGAATCCCTTTTTCGATGACGGATTGTTGATCATTTTCGGTATCGAAAACTTCTTCGATCCGAATTTCGAAAAATCCGGTTTCGGATCCAGATCGAATAATCTGGTTCACATCAATTGCGAGAAATTTTACAGTAACGGAATCTCGTTTCGCGATGCCGGAAACGTGTTGATCTCCAGAGGATACTCTGTTATGGCTTCATTTTTAAATCTGCAAAATGATTTGTCGGTGGATCTCGAGATTGAATATATACAGATAGATAGATATATATATACAGATGTATAGATAGATATATATAGATATATACACAGATAGATAGATAGATCTACAAAATAAATATATTATACAGATGTGTAGATAGATATATATAGATATATACACAGATAGATAGATAGAAATAAATATATTATATGGATATATATAACTCATGACCTGTACATCTATGTGGAATGATGATGAGCACTTGTATCTGACGTGGCGTGTTACGTGGATCTGACATGGCAATCTATGTGGCAGTCACCGGTGACACATAGGAATCCAGCCGGTATTTTACATCGTTCGAACAAACAAAACAAGTTCTTACCTACAATGCACAGGATTTAAGTTGTATACACACAATGACAAAAAAAGATAAGTTGTATACATTTCAAAATACTAATCCCTTTTTTATTTAGGTGTCCTCAAATTAACTTTCTCATATATATATATATATAGATAGATTGTAAAACAAGTATTAACGTAAAACAAATAAGATAAGATCTTGACAATTGGATCATGATTAAACTGATGCACGAAGATTCATAGAGTACAAGTATATACAATGATGCACGGAGATTTTCATGATGCACAATGATTTCCAGATAAGGGAATATGATTGTTTTATTTGTTTTACCTTAATACTTGTTTTATTTTAACCAGAACCTATATATATAACTTACTGATTTACATCCTCAAAACAGACCTTTTTAGTACGACTTGAATCAGGTTAGAATGTTAGATTCACTGGCACATTCTTATTCTTATTGAAAACAACTAAATATGGATAAGAAAAAGGCCAACATCTCTGATAGATGGCATTATTTAACTTAAATAGTCATAAACACTAACATCAATTGTAGATACAGATTAAAACCAACAAGAAGCTGGAAGTTGCTCGGGGACACCAGATCATTGTCGTGAAATATCCGAGCTGACCAATCTCCGCGAAAGCGTCTTAGCTACAGTGACAATGAAGGTCCGTATTTCCATAGGAGCAAGTTCCACGACCAGTTTTTGAGGATCAACAGGTCCACCCCTCAATGCTGTTGGTTCATCATTCTTCGTGCCTTCTGCTTTCCACACCAATCTTTTCTTTTCCATTTCCTCTCTTCCTTGATTAGCAGATAAGCTCATTTCTAATACTTTGGTTATCTTAAATAAAACACAAATGAAAGATTTATTAAAAACAAGTCAAAAATAAAAAGAATTAAACAAATTATATGGGGTGAAATATAAATATACAATGAGCTGCACTTTGGAATTTACCTTCCTCTTTGTAAATAGTTTCTTCAACTCGACACTTGTCATAACTGAGAGATCCTTGTCCTCTCCGGTCTAGAACCAATATAAACATATACCGGATTAGATTTATGATATTATAGAACACAAAAACTTAAAGCAACGACACGTACAACAATCTTGTAAGTTCATGTGGGTAGATAAAGCTTGTTGTCACTGTATAGTTGCTAGCACTTACGCGATACAAAAACGCTATAATTACCAAAATATAGGCTCAAACATAAAACTTAGGGCTTGTTTGTTTTTTTACCATTAAGTTATGTCTGGATTAAGTGTCATACTTAATCCATTAAGTCAATAAAAAAATGTTTGTTTTTTTTTACTTAATAAATAAAAAACAACAGTATTAACTTAATCCATACAAACATTTTTTATCCATTCAGTCACTTTATCCACTCAGCACTTAATGGTTAAAAAACAAACAAACCCTTGGGCTAAATTATTTTAGATTATTTGAGGTTTTCATGTTATGGGTAAATAGTCCTAGGAGAAAGGAAGACATGATTTTGAATATCATTGGCCCATAGGAATCGGACAACTAGATGTCAATCTCATCCCATTTACTTATGCATGGGTTGTTTTATGCTCAACCGGTCAAATAACTATTATTAAAAAGAAAAGGCTTAAAAGGAAATCCCCCAAATGGGCCAAATGAGTCAAACAGGTCCGAAGCCATCCAAAGTGTGTTTTTTATGCATCCAACCTTTTAAACTGTTTCATCATTATTGTCGCAGTAATTCGGTTTTCATAATCATACTTATCACAGTAGTTATATACAATAATTATTTTATTTTTTTCAAAAGAGTGTTTCGGGTCGACCCACCCAGAATAAAATGACTACCCATTATATCCAAACTGTTCAAACCGCCCATTTTGCCACCTCTACTTATAACTTGGCACAATTAAATGGAATCTATGTGAAGGAAAGAGCAACAACCTCATAAAGGTGTGCCAATCGGAGGAGAACTTCTCCCCCCTCTAGCTCCTGAAGAAAGAAAATAAAGAAATAGTAAGTGCAGTCACTACCACAATATTACTCGACAGTGTCTTATTAGGTATAAGAGCTTACACCAATCTATCAATAGATGGATTGGTACCCGTTACCAATGCAGCTTGGGCCTACATGTGAAGTTGAAAGTTGCGGGTTCGATCCTTAGGGATGCCCAAATCATGTGATTACTAAGTGAAGGTATTTTACCGGAATCAAAACCCTTATGGGATGAGATGATGGGGATCCAATGTGGTTCTGGGGACAGGGTGCCCTCCTTTACCCTTTTTTTTAGGTATAAGAGCTTACTTGAAGTGTTAGCAATGCCACATTATCAGGAAGACTGTAGGTAGAATCCATTCCTGAAAATTGCGAAACTTGGAGGTCGGTTCCTTTATTTCCATCCTGTAAAAGATGACCCAAATCATATACAAGAACCATTTATGGTATATCTAAGAAGCAATAAAAACTGCACTTTTAAGTCACCTGTTCAGTGAAGGCCAAAAGAAGTGGAGAATAAATCTCCTGACCATAAGATCGGCGCCACTTGGCACCCTCTCCAAGCGGATCAATTCTAAGGTAGTATTTCCCTTGAACCTGTACAAACAAGTTTCCTAATAAGAAGCTAGCAATGCTATTAGCAAACTTGCATCACTAATTGTTGATATTTTCTGCAATGATAAGAAATTATAGTAAATAAAGAACCTAATACAAAGTGCTTACAGCTAATCCTCTACAGTCGTTACCAACACAAACTGATTCATTTAGTGCCTCTGCCACACCTTTTCCATCATCATAAAGCAATCTCCTACAAAAGAGATTATCCATATCATTTGAGGTGGCCAGATCAATCCAATTACTTTTGAATGGGTCAAGCGGTTATGTTTTATCTCCAACGGGTCAAATGAAAAAATTAGGCTGCTAAGGAAAAGGGTCAAATGGGTTTAAAGCAACCAAAAGTGTATTTCTAATGCAACAAAGTTCATTGTATTGCTTTATTCTGAAAAATCGACTATTACTATAAGTCTATAACAAACAATATTCTGTAACCATGTCCAACAAGTTAAGTATCTATTGAAAATTGTGGAAGTGTTTCGGGTAACCCGACATAGAAAATAATTATCACTACCAAAATAACTGTCCACAACAACTTGCCCGACCCGCCCATTTTGTCACCTCTACATATTACTGTATATATTTTTTGTGGCTGATTCAATTATTTGATTTTTAACTTTCAGAGTTAATGATATCACCAAGGAAAAAGATTTTGTCAAAATTATGAATGGAAAGGAAAGACTACCTATGAAGCATCAACTCCAACTGCCCGTCAACAATGCTAGATCCACCAACTGATCGATCAACCAGGATTGAGAGTTCACTTTGATCATCTTTCAGGTAGATTCCAAGATTGATCTGCAACATAATCCAAGTTGAGCTGTTAACAAAAGTAAGGCAAATTGAGTTATATGCATGTGTAGTCCAAGTTGAGACATATATGGCAATTAAATAAAATCATACAGGATAATAATTTCCTGCAATAGGCTGATTCACTTCAAGATTCCAGTCAGTTCGATAGTCTCTAATCTGCCACAAAAATAATATAAAAAGAAAATGATTATGCATTCATTGATACCTACGAGTAGTTTCAGGAAGCACACCTCGACTTGAGTTTTATTACCTGGAGCAGTAACATATAATCATAAATTATTTTTTAATTTACTATGTGTTGCATCAAATAGAAGTACTGCAGCATACCCGTTTGATAAAATCTCGACCATTAGAATCTGAGTAAAATGTTTTATTGCTCTTTATGGTGGTTGTGATCTTATTTACAATCTCTTTCCCAACTCCATCTTGAACGGGTATGGGACCCACCTGAAGTTCAGATTGTAAGTGATACGCATAGCCCCAATAAAACAAAAGTAAAGGAAGAAGAACTTTACAGTGAATTCGACTTCAGCATGTTCCTTATTCTTGTACACTCTAGTGATCTGACCAAGCATGCAAAACACAACTCAGAAGATGTCAAAAAAAATTATCATGGATTTATTCAAAAAGATAATCGACAACGGATGCTCATCAAATAATTCATTACCTGGTAAATCCATGGGTTTATTTTCTGATGTACTTCCTCATATATTGATCCCCTCAAAACTGTTATATTCTGCAGTTTCATAGAGTAATATTAAGTTGGAACTGGCTATGAATTTTAGGACACGTCGATCAGATGAAACTTCCTACCTTCTCCTGAGCGATAATAGGCTGTGAACCATTCGGACGGAAAATATACGCTCCAGATGCCTAAAAAGGTAAAATAAAAAATAAAACTCTGATAGCTCGGGATTCATTTGTTAACATGAGGAACTTCTCTAGCATATATATAACTTGATTTTATAACAACAATGACATAATAGTCAAGTTACCTGCTCCCCGGTAGTGCCATCAAATCCAGCGTAAAAGCTATATGCTTCGTTCACAGAGGCTTCAATCTTCCATTACCCAAAATTAGACAAATTAGATGCACATTAACAATATACATGATAAAAATACTAACTTTAACTGACTACTTTTAAATCACTTCAAACATGTCCATTGCAGTTATATACCAAACAAATAATCAAACTAAATAATTTCCTTACCGAGTCATTTTAATAGTTACCAGAAATTGCAGGTCTCATGTACAAAAGATGAAAGGAAAATAGAGGTTCATGTACTTACAGAGCTTCGACTATTGATATACTGAGAAAGCTTTCCGTCACTACCAGAATAGATTAACTTCAAATTTCCTGTCCCTACTTCTATCTCATCTTTTCCTGTTTCAGTATGCTTGTAGAAAGCTTCTTTCACAAAGTTTGAATCTGCGGTAGTAATTTCAGTCGATATATAAAACAGTATTCAGCATTGTCATAAATTTATCGTATGTAAAATATTAGTCAATTTACCTGGCTTCTTTGTACTTGCAATGACATATGTGCTAAAACCCAGAGGTGGAACAGATGCTGTAAATGCAAGCGTATACTTGGGAGTGGTACTTGGTGATTTACCTGTATATGCGGTGGTGTAGTAGTTTCTTAGGGCTATAGATTCACTTACTATAGGGAGAAGTTGAGATTCAACTTGTTTCCCGCTGGAGTCATAGACTGCAATATTCTCGCTCACAACCTGTTAAAAATATGCACAATATAAGATGCGTATTGAAATTAATGACCAAATATGTTTAATATAGGCAAAGAGTAGGCTTTTTTAACTGTCAGTTAAAAACAGCTTATAATAGCTCGCTAATATAGAAGAAAAAACAGCGCACGGAACCTAATGTAATACTCACTGGAAGTCTTATAACATC
Organism: Asclepias incarnata; assembly: GCA_025447715.1. Taxonomy (NCBI): domain Eukaryota; kingdom Viridiplantae; phylum Streptophyta; class Magnoliopsida; order Gentianales; family Apocynaceae; genus Asclepias; species Asclepias incarnata. The sequence continues at coordinate 15,979 of JAOEHQ010036278.1, read as the reverse complement.
AGATCTCTTCCACCCCAAGGAATTGTAGACAACAACCATCTGCAGAAAAAATGACAGCAATAAAATCAATTTAATATGCATATGCAGAATATATCAGATAGTTCTATGCATTTCCTACATGATGAAGCTATAAACGTTAAGCATCTCACTCACCAACTTTTTGCCAGATGATAGATCAGCTTCAGTTGGAGGGCAATAGCTTATGTTCAGAAGTGGGCACTGAAGATTGATGAAGGAAATCATCATTACATACACAAATCTATTATATATCTGAAATTCTGAATGAATATACATACACATATATTGCATGGGTACCTGTTGAAAATTGGTTGCTGATTGTGCACATCCAGGTTTTGGTGATAGCATGCAAGCTATTGATTCCACAACCACCACTTCAGCCTAACAGAAATGAAATAGTATTCTGATCAGTTTTACTTGGGTAATAATGAATACACTAATAGGTAAACTTGCGATATGATAGAACTAATCTACACCTCCTTGTGCCCTATTGAGAGTCTTTTTGCATAATCATTAGCCACATGTTGTTGAGAAGTACCGCTAACAGCATCATGATGTTGAGCGATCCCTAAAGCATCACCCAAATAGTCTGTAGTGGGGCCCGCTTTATTCCTTCCCTTCAGTACTTCCAATTGCCTTGCTGCCTGATATTTTTTGCAATCGAATGAGAATTAGACGCAGCATTTCAACGAATACCTAGATCTTAAATCATTACAAACTTGTGTAACCCACCAGATAATAGCCACTCAACATTCTTACATAGCCCTTGAGACCTGGCCTACTAGTAAAGTATCCTGTCCAGTAGGCATTTATGTCGCTTGCATATCTAAAAAGTAATGAACATATGTAATGATTGATTATTGGCAAAATAGAGACTAGAAAGTGTGAGCATATATTGTAGAGTTACCAAAATCATTACTTACGGAAAATAGTCATCTTCTTTGAGAGGCCATGAGTCAGTCTCAGCATGTTTAGCATCAGTGTATATAGATGGTGTCGAATAGAGAGCATTGACCCGACCATCCTGTACCCATAGGTAGTCGAAACTTAAAATCAAAATAAAACACTGTTGATGCTAATAAACAATGAAGAGAACAACACAAACTAATGTGAAGGTCAGAAAGGATTATGGAGTAACTAACTTGATTGACATAATGAATAAACTTGTCCATATTCCGAAACCATGACTCCGCGTACTGATATTTAAAGTCCGTCCCCATTGTCCACATTACGTGATTTGTGCGAGTAATGTTTGCCTGGAAGTATAAGATAATGTTTAATAAATCTTTGGTTAGATTCTCCTCTTGGACCATTTCAAGGAAAAACTGATAGGAGGCTTTTGAAATTGAAAGCATGTATGCTGCTCACTTGTGACAAAGCTGCAGCCACGAAATCATTAACTCGCTCTTGGACATTGTAGTCAAACAAGGTGACGTCATCCTTCAGTACAAGAGATGTGACGATGTTACATGTCTTAATAATTATCCATAAATCTTAAATCTTATCTAGAAAGTTACCTGGACGATTGGGGAATCATCATTGACTTCAAAGTAGAATCCACCGGGTGGAGGCTCATAATTCTCGGGGAAAGCACCTGCAAAAATCTGTACAGATTGAACAATCATGTTAGATAGTAATCTTCAGAAGAAATAAACCATGACAATGAGAATAAATCTTGAACTACTGTATCTGAATGAAACTATGAACAAATGAATAGGCACAACATGTAATGCCCCCAAATCCAAAAGCAATGGACTACTAGAATATCCTTTCGGTTCAACTAAAAACCATGGTGAAAGGATACTAGTAGCCCACAACTTTGAGCTTATAAGGGCCTCAAACTTTTTTCATAACAATGTGGGACGGGTTGTTACACAACGAGTTCAAACTCACCTGTGAAGATGAACCAAGACTCTTGGATCCCCGCCAGATAACTTCAAGATGCTTATCCCCTTTTCGTTTAGCTCTGTCTTGGTAATCGATTCGCCCAAAGAAAACAGAATCAAATCCAACCTGATCGATCATATAAAGAGAGAAGCTTAAATGAGTTGAAGGCATGTAGCAAGATTTACTCAAATTAATATATTCATATTTGCAGCCGATTAATAGGACAGAATAAGTGACCTCTGCCCCTAACAGGTAAGCCTGCACCGCTGAATGACCAAAGGGGTCTATTTGCCAACCAATTCTTGGTGTTATATTGAATTGATCCTTGATAAATTTATGACCATATGTTGTTTGATCAATCATATCAATATAATGGGGTGCTGCTTCATCATGCATACACCAACCTCCATTTCTGCCCAACAAAAACAAATTACTCACAAACAGATAAATCCATTACAAACACTGTAAGTTATAACCGAACACAACACGAAAGAGCTTTCTATCTTATTTATACATCAGCATTACTTAAGTACCAGGTTTGTCTGCTTACATCAACTCAAGTTGGCCCGAGCTAACAAACCGCTTGATTATCGCTTTAGTTGCCTCGCTCTGGTCCCTCCACCATCGCTGGAAAAAGGCCTGCAACATTCATAACATCTACATTAATCAAATAGTTCCTCAGTCATGTATATTCAACTTATGAAATTGGGAAAATTTCATAGGAAGGAGTAATCTTTTATGTGCCAAACTCCCAATGTCTACTTCGAGCACAATAAGGTATTTAACTTTTCAAGATGTTTAAAGAAGGGTAATTTGTGTTAATTTTTATGCAAAGACATTATAAGCTCGTTACCCTTTTAGGTGAAAATTACCCATTTTTAACCGTTTCTCAAAAGGGCAAACTACATATCAAAGTATCAATGTATCCATTTTGCTGTTTTATGCATTGGACTTTCAATTTCACTTTTTGATGTATCAGGATTAAAAGTTTTATGTATATGACCTCTTATAATAACTTAAAACCAGAACCAGTGACACGTTGACAGATTTGATGACCCGGTAACTTACTATGACTGTCACGAAAGCAAAAAGAAAAATGAAAACTAACGGGTTACCAGTGCACCGGATAGATACAACATCAAGGAATTGAATTTATGGTGCATTAAAAGGAAAATGTTAAATCAACCAGGATAGCAAAACATGTAAAGTTGAATACATTTATATTTAGTTTGCCCTTTTAAGATTGTTACCCTTATTGGAAAATGTTGGCATATCCTAAATTTCCCTTCTATGCAAACATTTGATCAAGAAATACATAATCAAAACAACTAATTCCCTTGGAAACATATATCTTTGTAGAATCAAAAAACAAAAGTCAAAGGTCAATTACTGGAGTGTAGGTTTGACAAAAAAAAAAAAAAAAATCAAAATGATAAATCAAACAAAGGAATGTTTTTATTTTTTATTTTTTTGAGATAATTAACTAACCTGTTCAACATATATAAATTTGCGATTCTTATCAGCCAATAATGCTGGAACCATAGAGTCAAGCACGTTTTGTACACATGCTCCCTGTAATAATCAATCCAAATATTAACAAACAATCATCAACAACAACAACAACAACGGTACCCAATCCCTGCAATAAGCGGGGTATGGGGGAGGTAAGATGTATATATATATATATATATATATATATAAACAATCTATAGATATAAAAAGAGTACCTGAATGGAATTGTTGGAACCAACATAGTACTGATCAACAGTCTTTAACCAACCAACATCATCATGTGTATGTGCTACCAAATGAACATTTAGTTTCCCTTTTACAACACCCGCTCCTGTCTCATATATCATATATTTCGATTCCACACTACTCACCAACACTACACACACTGTCACCAACAATAATATTAATCCATCATTCCTCATTCTTATTCTTACTCACTCTAACTTATCACTCTGTCTCTCTCTATATATATAGTCTATAAATAAACCACATATATAAACAAACAAACAAACAAAAACACGAATGTTGTAATTAAATTTATAATAAAAAAAGGCTTAGTTTGACAGTTGGTTAAGATTTAAAAAGAAAAAAGGAGCGGTAGGTGAAATGTGACAAACAAGAAGTCGTCTTCTCCTTGGGATAATAAATATATATATATATTATTTGATAAGATATGATCGGGTTTCACGATGGATTGTTATTATTATGGTATCTAAATCGTAAATGGTTTTTGGGTTTATGCTCTTTATTATTGTTATGTGAAGAAAAGGACGACGACGAAGACCAAGTGATGATTCAGTGTGGGTGGGAAGTGAGTCACTATAGAATAATATAGATAGGATGGATTTGGACAGTGATAACTTTGGTTATCCAATAACCCCTTTTCGGACACGGGGGTTTCTTTATATACACATAACACACTCCACGACCTGTGTCTACCGCCACGTTTTAACGAACCAACTTTCGCCGCAAATTGTTTATACTTTATACATCTTTACTCTCTTTTAATTAATCCTTTTTTTTTTTCTTTTTTTTTCCTTTGAAATTTTCTTTGAAATGACTATATTACCTTCTTTTTTTTATTTACTAATTTAAACATCTCTACCTACTATACCTATAATACTCTTAATGAAATAATTTATAACATAGATCCCTCAACCCTTAAAATAATCACACTACCCCTTTTTAGATCAATTACTTTTACATTCACCACCACACCGCCATCGCCCATCGCCGCCGCCACCCGTCTACCTACTATTTATGTTTTATTTATGTTTAATGATATGTATTTTATTAATTGTTATTAATATGGGAGGAAAAGAAAAAAGAAAAAAAAAATATAAATCAACTATTAGTGGGTGCCACGTGTCGCGAGTAGCCTCACTCCCTCTTTTTTGAGGCTACCCAACATGGTGACTTGGCGCCACATGAAGCGAGTCGCCCCCATGTTGGGTGGCCTCATACCCTTTAGCCTAATATACCCAATAAAAAAACACATAATAGGACAAAAGGAACCGAACCCATTGTTTCCCTCTTCACCTAGATGAACCATTTTACCTACTAAGCTTTCACCTGTTGATTTCACCTACTATGCTAAAGAATTTCACCAAGCTTATTTTACCCACTTTTAACAATGTTCTAATGTATCACAAGTGTTCATCTCTAATAAATTCAAATTATTAAATTAAATGTTTCTAAAAAAAAAAAATTTAATAAATTAACCTTAGTAATTTACATTTACATGTATTTTAAATAAATAAATTGATTATACATTGTCAATAAATGTCTTATTAAATAAATATATTTCAATAAAAAGGAAAATTATGAGTAAATATATTTCAATAAATGTCTTATTTGAGGTATTGAGGATATAAAGTCGTATGATGCAAGTAACGTTAAAAATAAAAATAAAAAGTCATTCAATATGAGTAAAATAAATACTCATCTTTGAAAATTAAAAAAATTTGACTTATAAAAAAGTATAAATAAGTCATACTTATTATTATTAGTTATTAATTTAATCAATATACAATTGGTATGTAAAAGTTTCTACAAATTAAATAAGTTCAAGTTTTTCCCGCAAAGAAATAGAAAGACTAAAGAGTTTGCCAAATTAAAAAATTGAATTCAATATGCATAATCAATCTTAAAATATTAAAAGATAGTTTTTCTATGAAATCTTTAATTTTTTAAATTGACAAGTCAAAGTTTAGTTTACTCAAGAGTAAATAAAAATATACTCGCATAATGTGCAGTAGTGGATGGATTCTTATAAATATTTTAAATTTCGGTGTAAATCAAATGTAATAATTAAATTCGTAAACTTTAATTAGTACATAAAGATAACGGTCTAGCTGGCAGACGACTTCGCTAACCACAGGCTTTGTCGTCTAATATAAAAATTGTGATTTTGACAAATTTTATTAACAGAGATGATTAGGTAGAATATATATGGAAATACTTCAAAATTCAATTTTAAGACTTATGTCATATGTTTTACAATGTAACATAGATATAGATATTTTCGGTTTATATGGGTAAACATATTGTTTTTTCTTATTTAAGTTATATGTAAAAGACATGTCATTTGTTTATTTATATATACACGGTCTAACTGGAATATTGATTTTTTTTTTATCTCTTTTCTAACGATTTCAAAGATTCGAGAAAACGAGTTTTTCCTTAAAATCCCATGTTACTATCTCTCTAATTTGTGAATTTACATATGGAATTAAGATCCACTCCCGTAACTTTTATGAGTTCCAGATATTTAGCTTCGGCATCTTGAGCGGGCTCCATCCCGGAATCGGCACTTGAAAATGTATCAATTCCCAACTCTTATACAGAAAGTGTTCATTGATGTGAGCAAGTTACTGTTTATTGAACAATAACTTGTTCGCAATTATAACTAAATATCTTGTTTATTTTATTTTAAAATTGATGTGAGCAAGTTACCGTTCATTAAACGGTAACTTATTCACAATTGTTAAAGTATAACTTGACACTCCTTCTATCATATCATTATCTATACTATATATTATAATGCACGACTTATTTGGTTGAAAATTAAGTTTTAACATTTGATTGACAAGCTTTTATGCATAACGTACATGTATATGAAGCTATGTTTAACTAACAAATTTTAAGTTTTGACTACTCAATGTTAGTAATACCATATGGAGGTTACCTTTCAACTTTGATCAAATATTAAGTATCATATGGAAGTAACTTACGTGCTAAATACCTTTTCACAGTTACCTTCTAACTTTTACCAAATATTAAGTACCATATGAAAGTTATTTATGTTTAGTATAATACTTTTAGTCATACTAGAAAATAATACAAGGGTATCAACTTTGACCAAATATTAACCAGATGCACTATTAATCAAATGCATATATAAACACGGGTATCAAATGCAATATCCATACTTCTATACTATGTTACCTGACTTATTTAGTTGAAAATTAAGTTTTAATATTTGACAAACTTTTATGCATAATGTATATCTATATAAAGCTACGTTTAAATTACAAATTTTAAGCCATTTTGTTTTCGATGATGTATAACTTTTTTATGCATGTTGTACAATTAATTAAATCCATAACCTATACAAATTTTTTAACATGTTTATAATTAATAAAACTAATAAAACTTTATTAAATTACATTTTTGTAACCTATATAACTAAAACTATTTTTATAACTTATATAATTATAATCATTCAGCTTTTATAACTTTAATTAATAAATCTAAAAAATTATTTACATAGAACATTTATATAAATGTCATTGCCAAAATTTTGGTTGTATAAAACAATTATGTTAATTTGTCACGACTCATATACAATTTGTACATCTATATAACAACTTAGTAAATCTAAAACAATGGCCATATACATCGATAAACACACTAATAAAAATGTCATGGATCAAAAATGTTAATAAAAACTTCATGAGTCATGGCTAATTATAGCATCAAAAAATCTAAACGGTATATTCAATTCTGTCAAAGGGGGGTCAACTTTCAACATCTATATATTTAAATTCGGTCAAAGGGGATCAACTTTCAACTTTTAACATCTATATATTTAGCCATACGGTTAACCATAATGCAAGTTTAACAACATAATTTTACACTCTATATAACTTATTACATGGCTAGATTGATTTTTCTTTTTGTTTGTAATACACTTTACTTTCACATGAACAACATTTGTATCAAATGGATGCTGAAAATCCAACACAGGACTTTTGGACCTATTGATACCTCATAATTGGTTGTATGTCATGGTTGCTCGAGTCGAGTTTGTATGGAAGAACGACAAAGATGACACATTATTATTGTTTTTACTAGATCGAAGTGTAAGTTACATATATTACTATGTTGTACAATCGCCCAAATTTACTATTGTTATTACGTGAGATCTTTACTTCAATAACCTAAACTACATTTCGATGCCAGAGGAACCGAATGGTTGCAGTAATCATGAACCAACTAATACTAAAATACGTAATAAGAGATTTAGCTTGACGCATCTTCTCTTTAACCGCCGTTTATTTTTTTTTATTTTTATGTTGTATCGCGTGGGTATACACCTATTTTACAATAATAGAAAAGTTGTAATATAAGATAAGATATGTGTATATATAAAAGTTATTATAACTTTTTTTAACCGCAAATCTAACTACTACTAAACTATTCTTCCCTGGCTCACCAACACATATTTTAGCTTAGAAGCTACAAGACTTGTTATATACTTCAAGGTTAACTTTTGAGAGAAACATTATAGATATGTTTTAAAAGTTAAGTTAACTCATAATTTAGTTTAGAAGCTACAAGACTTGTTATATACTTCAAGGTTACTTTGAGATAATCATTATAGATATGTTTTAAAATTTTCATTATCAAGATAAATATAAGAACATAAAAATCAATGTAATGTCTACACAAAACTATGTGATCAACCTATCTTTTACTTGGCAAAGCATAAAGATAAATCAAGTTTCATTTATCTCGATGATATCGCTTATTTTATACATATTTATTTTACGCGATATATTTTTTTATGTTTTAATTATGACTATTTAGAAGTACTTTTGATACTTAATAATTTTTTTATTTGAATTGTACCATACTTAAAATAAGGTCTTTCAACTCATGTTGCACTCCTTTGCAATTAAACGAAAATTAAGTCCAAACTGATATCAAATATCAATTACTTCGAAATTTCGAATGAATTTGATGATGGGCTTGTTTTAAGAAAGCCGTACGTGGGCTTGCAAATAAAAGAAATCCATCACAAGAGTCCTATAGTTTTGAACTTCACGTGGGCATTAAGGCCAAGTTTTGACATCAAAGATTCACATCCTTTTATTGGGGCATGGATTTTGATTTACAACTGTTTACGTGATCATGAAGAATTCTAAGTATATGTCTATATTATTACGGAGCTTTTAAAAAAATAGTCTAAAAATCCTTTTAACCATAAGATGATGAAAAGTTAAAAAAATCAAGAGATAAACTTAAGAATAAGATTTAGTGGAATCCACATGTCATCATCTTGTGGTTTTAAGATGATTTTTAAGCTAATTTTTAGAAGAATTTATCATTTCCCATATTATTATCATAACTATTGGCTAGTTGGAGGGAGTAGCCAAGAGAAAGAACCCTCACGGAGTCACGGTTATTTGCTTCTGTTTGACCACAACAGCCGCCAACAGATATTCGTTCGATTTCCTTTTCTTTTAGTCTTTTACTATAATTTAATTATTAGTTGCAATATCTCAAGACTTTATCATCGTACAATATTAATATGGATTCTTTTATATTAATAGTTGTTTTTATACTTATTAGTCTTGTTATGAGTAGCTAGACTTTTCATCATCTACTAAGATGAAGTGTGAAACGATTGAACAATAGTTGCATGATTTTATGAATTCGAGTTGATTTTGTTTAACTTTGTGTCGTAATCTTAGCATATCCATTCGTTGTCACTTATCTTTGATTTGTTGGTGATATATGCATGTCTTTAATGGTAGTTAATGGTCAAATGTATGTTATTTCGATTATTTAGGTATTAATAATTGGTTCTACTTCATGGTAGTGATAGATAACGATCATTGATAATAGAAATATATGTGTTAACAGTTTGGTAGAATCGACAGACATAATTGTTAAATACATAACCAAACAAATTAATCAGTTAGGAATATTGTAATAGATGTCAGGTGGTAGTCGATATTTATAATTGAACTAATTAGCTAAGGAGTTGAATAAAGTTATAAGCTTGATGCGCAACGAGTGAGTTCTCTGTTGAAGACTAGGTTATTCTTTCAACATAATTGAATTGGGTCTTAACTTAAATACAACCTGAGTTTATTGTGAAACGAATTCATGGTAGATGACTTTTTAATCAATTGTTTCAACAAAACTATTTTCAGATCGATTTTATGGAATCCTTGTTACTTTTCCTTTCAAACTTAGTTTCTTTTAAAGCAACGTGATAACTCAGTCCCCCCCCCCCCCCCCTCTTTAATTAAAATTACATTAATCTTGCTTAGTTCCTAATCAATCAGTCTCTCTGTGGATCAATCTGGACTTACTTTTGAGCTATACTATGTACTAACGATTACACTGCTTGAGAGTGTGTAGTTTAGTGTAAAACAAATTATTTGTTTTACTAGTTTAGCGTAACTTAGTGTTATTTTTTTATTTTATTTTTTTTAGTTTACTTCAATTTTTATTTTATATATATATATATGTTTTTATTATTTAGTCTTAATTTTTTTATTTTTTTATTTTTGCTTTTTTTTAAAATTATTTTATTTTATTATTTAGTATTATTTAGATTATTATATCTATCTACTAACTAAAACAGAATTCTGAAAAAGTCACATGGTATGATGGTACATCCAAAACCTATCCTAATTTTTTTTTCCACCTCTCTCTCTTCATTTAATATATTATTTTTTCCTTTTCTTTTTTAACCTATTATTTAGATTTTCCATTTTCATTAACATAATCATGTAATTTAATTATATCCTTTTAAGATTACCTAACAAATTTAGATTATTATATAATTATTGATTTTTGTATTATTTAAAATTTACATAATTTTTCTAATTTATTATAGATTTTGAATATTCCCTAACTATAATTGTATCTGCATTATACATGTTGGTAAATAATTTATCAAATTTTAAAAGGTTTAAATATAACAAAAATCTTGAAAGGCAACACATGGCGAGGGGTGATAGCGTCCAGCTTCATTGACGCTATATTTGAACAGTTTTAGGTGGTGGTGTATGAGATACATTAAATTTTATTTTTGATTTTACAAATAAATATTGTATTTATTTTTATAAATATTTAAATTGGCGTTGACTTTGTTTTAGTGCTGAATTACATACGACTTTTTTATTATATGACTATTATATCTTTTTAATTATATGATATTGATTATTGATTATTATGATATATTTAAAAAAAATTACAAAATATGTAAGTACTTTATATTTGCATTTTGAAATACTTTGTTATTTTTCTATTCCTTTTATTTGTTTTTCTTCTGATTTTTGTTATTCTCATGTTGATTGGTATTAAAAAAATTATCAGATATTATATGATGACATTATTCATGTTTTTAAAAGATAATATAAGACTATTTTTTGTCACCAACCATTTAGTCATTTTTTATGTTTTTTTTTTGTTTTGTTTCTAACTAATTCTTTTTTTCTATTTAATTACAATATTTAGTATGTTACATTGTTATCTGAATGTTGAAAACCTGATATTTGTTGGTCATTATCTTCTTACCCATACCCATTTATTATTTTATAATATGTGTAAAACGACACGTAAAAATAAGAAATATGAATGACTGTGATTGTATTTATTTAAGAAAATACCACTTTAGTAGTTATATTTGATCATAAGGATTTTTTTTAGGAACGATTGCTTTATTAGATATTTAAAGTTTAAAAGGTTGAAAAGAACTCAACCGAACAAATACAAAGTCATTACATCACAAGAAGCGTATTTTTGAGCCACTTTATACAAGACATGATAGACTTTTTGTATCTACTAGGTTACTAATGAAAAGAAAAACTGACAACTTAATCAAACAAACTTTATTCCTTTGATCATAATGATATTTTATATCGTGGTGTAGTAAATGATAATATTTTTTAGATATAATAAGTTTATTCGATTTTTTTTCTTTTGTTACAATTTGTTAAATTATTTATACAACGATATGTTGAAACTACATTCATCGGACGAAACCAAAAACTAGTATATTAGCTAAAGTTACGTCTATGAGTAATCCGAACCTAGTTATATTATTATCAAATTCAACGTTATCGAATCTTTATTATTATTTTTAGTTTCAAATTGTATTACATTACAATTATAATACGCCCAATATTTTGGGTTACAAATCGAAACGGTCATTCAGATGAAGTTTCATATGAAAATCCTAAGATGTCTATTAGTATATCTTAAGTATATAAATAGATAATAATACGAATATTACTAAATAATAGAATTATTATTAAATAGCAGTATTTGATAATTATAAGGGGGAAGAAGTCATGATTCTTAAATTTTCAACTCTCTCAAATTCTACCAATAAGATTATGCCAACTTATTTTAGCTCTTCAACCTTACCAACCAGCCCTCCCAACCAATTTCAGTGGTGCTCATGAGATTCCAGTCCTTCCAATTTTTTTATTTCCTCCTTAAACTATTAAATTAAACAATACTTCTAAAAACATAACATTTTATTAAAAATTAAAAAAGAAAAGTACATAAAACTTAAAAGGAACATCGTAACATTTTTTTAAAGATACATTTCATTATTAATTAATGGATTAGACGGTTGAGGGAAAAAAATGTGAAAATTATTCATAGAGCTATGATGCATTTTGTTTTTATTTTATTTTATGAACAATGATATATATATATATATATATAAGAATTAAAAAGAAAACATTTCATTAATAATAATAATAATAAATTAATTAATTAATATATTTACTTTTGGATAGTTTTAAAAAAAATATGAAACTTTAGGGTTAAAAACGAAAAATTAATTAATAATAATAATAATATAGATGAACTTCATCTTCTTCACCATAGTGTATATATATAACACACAGTATATATATGTATATATCAATATATGTCACAATTTCGAAAGGTTCACCACCGGGCTTTAAACCCGTCGACCATGCCTCCCAAATAAGCCCGTCGGGGGCGGGGCGGTGTTACCGCCGGTATGGGGGTACCTGCCGGGCTGCCGGCTACCCGGCCTCCACTCCGCCTACCCTAAGTAACTATAAATATATTTTTTAATTTAACTTGATTAATTGTTTTAAAATTATAAAGATAAATACAAATTAAGAATTTTGATTTGTTTTATTAAATATACTAAAAAACACTCGTCATTCAAGTAATGCGTCATGTGTCGATTAAACAATGCTTTAATCATATTTTAGTATATTGATAGATAATGATAATGTCATAGGTTCACTAGCCTCTCATTCAATCCTTGAGCATATATATATATATATATATATAAGGTTCGTGGTTTTACGTACCATTTTTGTCTTTTTTTTATTTACCTTTGGTCTTCTTTTTTTCTTCTTATATATACCATGTGCCATTTTTTTTAACACTTATCATCCACCAATGAATTCACGTGTCAATAATATATGATACATGTTTTTATTTTTTATTTTTCTATTATCTGTTTCATCCCCACATAGTATTTTTTACCATTGTTTATCCATTCACAACAATTACTGCATTATATAGTTGTACTGTACAACTGTATGATATAACAATTATTGTAGATGGATAAAAACCTATATGAGTTTGCTTGTCACTACCCGAAAAGAAAAGGAAAAGAAAAGAGCGTTTTTAGAAGTAAAAGAACAAAATGAGGGACTTAACAGAGCTCAACTAATGGACATTAGGATGAAAGGTGAGCACTGATACAAAAATAAGGGTCAAATTTGATAATATGATATATGTGTAATGAAATTTAACTCTTTATTTTTTCATTGCCTTTTTCTATAAAAATGTAATTGTAACATTTCAATTAATTTATGAATTTGGAATAATTTTACTCGAGTAACGAACCCATACATCCACTTGGCATATCCTATCCTTTGTGATAGATAGATTTCCCTTATCAACCCACACCCGCGAAAACACACACACACCCACACACCCACCAACACTAAAATTCTCACTAAAAAAATGGCCTTCTCATCCACACTGTTCTCTCAAAATCTCTGTTTCACAACCACCAATTCTTCATACCACACTTCCAAATCATACAACTTAGCCGCCGCCGCCACCACTCGAAGACCCACAACAGTATCCGCATTAGCAGACACTTCACTAGACACAACAACACTCGCTGTCATAAGCACAACATCGGTAGCCGCAATAGCCGCCGCAATCTCACTTTCCGACCCAGAAAAACGGCGGCAGTTACAAGCTGAAGAAGTTGGCGGGGGTGATAAAGAAGTAGTAAGAGAGTATTTTACAAATGATGGGTTTCAAAGATGGAAGAAAATATATGGAGATACAGATGATGTAAATAAAGTACAGTTGGATATACGTATAGGTCATGCTAAAACAGTTGAAAGTGTTATGAAAATGTTGACAGAGGAGGGTAGTTTGAAAGATGTTAGTGTCTGTGATGCTGGCTGTGGGACTGGTCTCTTGTCGATTCCTTTGGCTAAACAAGGCGCGGTTGTTTTTGCTAGTGATATTTCTTCTTCTATGGTTTCTGAAGCTCAAACTAAGGTATACAATTGAATTTCCTTTTTTTTTGTTTTCGAAAATATTAGGTAATGTTATTAGTGTTAATAAATTGCTGTCATATAATTGATATGTCCTAAAGGTTAGGATTGGCGGATCTTAGCTGTATTCTCGAGTTTTTATTAAAGGAAAAGAAAGGAGAGGATTGGATAGGAAAAGAAAAGATAAGAAATTATATTAAAAAAAAGCATTCTTGAATTTTATCATTAAAAGAAAGGAAAGTGAAGGAAATGATTTAAATGTATTCTTGAGTTAGAAGAGAAGGAAAAGAAAGGATAAAAATATATAATTTTACATTTATAACCTTAATGAAATTAAAACCCATAAATAACTTTGAGGGATAGATTGGTAAATGTCTAAGTTTTCCTTTCTTTTCCCACCAAATCCTACCAAAAATGGAAAGAAAACTCAATCCTCCAAAAACCCCCACTGTTCCTTTCATTTTCTTTCTTTTTTTTTTAATGAAAAAACTCAAGAATATAAAAACTTAAGTTTTCTTATCCTTTCTTTTCTTTTCCTTTTTTTAATTTAATTTTTATTTAATTAAATTAATCAATTACTTAATTACAATGTTACCCTTAAGTATAGTGATGGAAAAAGGATTCCTATGGATAGAGATCCTCTAAAGTTGAAACAACTTGATAGAGATTCAAAAATCAAGTTTGAATTTTGACAATTGATTTTAATCCAATCTATCAAGTTGGGTCAACTTTAGAGGATCCTTATCCGATTCCTAAAGGTTCTTAATTTTTGAAGGATTTTCAATATAACTTTTGTCTACATATATTATTAATTAATAAAAATAAAATAATATACAAGATATATTATTATAGGATACTTTTTAAAATACACATGAAAGTGTAAGGTTGAAAATGAAAAATACACATAATTGAGCCAATACAAAATTGATTGTTGTGTCTTCCTCGTAACTTCACCTTCTTTGTTTCACGCCGTCGGTAAACAAAAAATTACAGGTCGAATTTCCTTTTTTTTGTTTGTCTGAGATACACACCCACAAAACACACACACATACACACACATTATATATATATATATATTTAAAAGAAAAAAAAATATTTAGCCTCGTTATCCCACTCACGGACCACCGATCACAAGTGTGACCACGAGTCACACCTAACGGTGTACGCTTGTGGTCCTACTAATTTAGCACCCATCACGAGCTGATCACGAAGGCATTAAGAGTGCTCTTATGGTTATCCATATAGGATAACATATTTAGTACTCCTATATGAAATTTGCACCTGAAAACATGAAAACTTATTTAAGATACGTTAAGAAAATCTTATATTAAAACAATATTAAAAATTAATGGGAGAATTTCATATATGCCATTGTTAAACTTCAAAATATCATATATGCCCAATTAAATTTCTAAATATCAAAAATGCCATTATTAAACTTGAAATATATCAAAAATACCCAAATGATAAAATTTGTTTAAAATAAAATATTAAATCCTTTAAAACTATAAAATAACATGTACAATTTACAGTTATACCTTCTTTTGTTAATCACTAATTACATAACGTATTACACATAAGCGGATATGTACTTCCCGCTGCCCTAATAAACTCCAGTCTGTTTCTTTTCTTAACAAGTTTTGATTACATTCTTTTAAACAACATGAGAATTAATATGATGATTCTAAAAATAAATAAATATTATCTCTTACACACCACACATGTTACAGTGGTCAAAACTTAAA
>JAOEHQ010036267.1:0-12751 GCA_025447715.1 Asclepias incarnata | reverse complement strand
TATTAACTAATAACAAAACACAAATAGCGTGTAACTTGCATTATTAAAAATGCTTGCAGACCCTTACATGTTATCTTTACATTACTTGAAGTTAAATTCTACAAAACTATTCATTATCGACATGAAATACTATAACAAATTTTAATAATTGATCTCTTTTTAATTAATGTCCCCCATCTTTTTTAATAATGGATTAGTGATCCAATCCAGTTGTCCCCTCTCTTTTTAATGCCCCCTCTTTTTAATAATTGATCTCAAGTAGGTGGGGTTTAATATAGTATATATATATATAAAGAAATCATGCATACTGCTTTTTGAAAATGGAAATTTTGAATTTTTTTATATGATTATATGCTTTCAACCAAACAACAAATGGGCCCGGGGTTATCATCAATTAATTTCACTTTATTCATTCTTCAGTGTTCTAAATTTAAATAAAATCTTTTTGCAATTGTAAACTTCATTGTTTATTTCCAAAATATATTATCATATTTTAAGATTCTTAGCCTAAAGGTACTCTTTTAACTTGATTCTATTTCTACTTGACGTTGGCTAACATGGCAGCAAAGGTCAAAAGGGCTAACACAGATGAACCATGTGGGGCAACTACGGTATTAGTTAGCATGAATATCAAATTATCATTTTAGATATGAATAAACTGTTCTTATAATCATATTCAAGACATCAACTTTTTTATACAATCAGAAAAATGACTTTAAGTATTAGTTAGCATGAATATCAAATTATCATTTAACTACCGGTAAACAAAGTTTCCAGTAATTATAAACAAAAGATGAACAATTAAAGATGGAATTAACGATTACTATTTTGATCATAGCTGCAACATCTGCTTCTTTTAAAACATGCCTCTAAATTTAAGTGTCTCACCACCAAGTGCCTCAATCTGAAGCATAACTCGTTGTTCACAAAATGGCATGGTTCCAAACACGTAATCTCATATTAGTAAACGTTAAGTATCTGTTAGAAATTTACCTCTTTACAAACTTCGTCCGCCTCTTTAGATGACCTTACATAATTAACCATTACATAATTAACCAGAACCTGCAAGAATGGAATGTATGATAATTTATCATCCTTCACTAAAACATAATGCATAGAAACATCAAAATCCATAGCACCAAAAACCATATATATAATCATCATCAAAGTTACCAGTGAGAAATAGTCAGTGTCTCCTTTCATAATTGTCTCTTCGTTTGGTAGCTGTTGAAGAAGTCATCATGTCCCATTTGGTCCACTCCCTAGCAGCCTCATACTAAAAACAAAATACAATATTTTGAAAAGGGAGTCAATAGAAATAGTGCTTCACTACTATAAAGACTAAAAGAACCAGTTCCCTTTAAGTAATATTATATCAGTAATATCACAATTGCTAATGAAAAAAGAAAAGGGAAAAACATAATCAGCCAACTTTCTATTGTTGAACACATATATGTTCAAGACCTCGTGATGTGTAACCAAGTAAGAACGGAAAAAAGATGGATGAAGCAACAAAAAATATGTAAATGTTGCCTTTAGGTACCATAAGAACAAAAACCCAATTGAAAAGGAAGGAAAAAACCCCTAAAATTATAAAATACCCAAATCATAAGAATAAAAACCAAAATTTTACCGAAATAAACTTCAAAATAAATGTTGTTGATGTGTGACGATCCCTACAATTAACATCAACCGAATTATAACAATATGTTTCTATAGCCAAGCCTGCAAAATATAAAAGATCAGATTAATAAATATATATAAATATGGAACAAAATTAAATATAAGTTAAAAATTTATTTGGTTTCTAATTCTAGAAACTGAAACAGAAATTGATTTTAGAAGATAACGAATCAAAATGTTTGATTTAAGAAGATAATGAATCAAGAGTGGTGGTGGCGGCGCAGACGGTGGTGGTTACGGAGTTGGTGAGAGAAGAGAGTGGCAACGGTTGAGTGGAGATGGTGATGGCCATAGTGCCAACGGTGTCGTGGCTGCAACCTGGAAACCGCCGGCAGTGTGGTGGTTGCGGCGGTGGTGGGGGGTTATTGAGAGGTAGATTATTTTTGTGTGTGAAAGGGAGATGAGAAATGGTTGGGTAGGGTTTACGGGTGTGCCTTGTGAGGGGTGGAAATTGTTTTTGGGGTATTTTCGGTAGATAGCGTGTGGGGTTTGCAAGGGATGTAGATTATTCAGGGGTATTTTAGGGAGTTCAATTCATTATTTGAGAATGTGGGGGTGGGTTCCCCCTTTATAATGTATTATAGATATATATGAAATTATAGTTAAGGAGTTCATATATGTTCTACTATCAAAAGCAACCTATATCTTGAATCACTTTAAAACGAAAGCTCTTTCTGTAAAAAAAAATGTTGTGGGTCACGTTTTTGGTATAACAGCTCTTTTAACTTGCAAAAAAAAAGGTAAATGCTTTCTACAATTCTACTACCAATCCAGTGCTAACTTAACTTCAAGATCACTAATTTATTCTAAGTTGAATCAAAATCAGCTTATAAATCTGTTGGTATAAAAAAATCTTTCAACGTACAAAAAAATGAAAACACTTTAAGATCACTACACTATTTTAAGTTAAAATCAAAAGCAGCCTATAAATATCACTTTCAAAACGTGATCACCTATGGAAAGAGAAAATTGAGTTCTAGTTTTTGGTATAAAAGGTAAGATAGATGCTTTTAAAACAAAAGCCACAAATAAATCTTGTAACACTTTCAAATGAAAACTCCTTTTGGTATAAGTAGGAAAATATAGCTGAAATACACATATGTGAAAAGTTTTCTTATTATCTTATACTCATATAGCTGTATACACTTTCACACATTTACCAGCATAAAGTAAAACCTTTTTTTTTTCTTTTCATACACTATACGAAAAAGCCATCCATCTCTTTGTATGAAACAAAATTCATGTTCTCTTTGTCTGATATCCATTAGAAACATCTCCTTGGATAATCAGGGACTTCCAAATTAAGATGCCATAGAAGATACATATGACAACCAACATAAAGATCAATGATGCCGGCGATCGAAGGGATATGCACCAGGTGTATGACTCACACGAGTTACGAGTCATGTCGACTCGGGCTGAGTCAGGGAGTAAACCGCGAGTTCGTATCCAAGTCACATACAATTACGAGTCATCCACCAAGTCGCCTCTTTTTTGGCTTTTTTTACTCCACTCGTGACTCGTATGAGTAACAACTACAAATGTAGGTATCTCAAATAATCGATTAGGCGAAATATCTATATAGGTACTTACTGGTGATACAAAACATACAATAGCGTGTTTGAAGGCCGCAAATTATATTCAAAGATATGTTGGACAAAAGGTACACATTTATCATAGTTCCATACTGATGTCACCCGACCTGACCCGCTGTCACATTTTACCAAACCTGCCTACCCGACTCATTTTGCCACCTCTTCTAAAACCTCTTCAGAAAACAAGGTTCACACATCGAAATGATACATGGTTTTTTTAAGTGATACAAGATTCTGTATGTAGCTTTTGAATTCAAAGCTTACAATAGTCTAGTGATGTTGAGATGGAGTTAGCACTGATAGTCAAACTAGTAAAACATACATATGGTAACTCCTAAATCCTAATGATATTTTCACTCTTAATTTTTCCTATTTAATGCATTCCATAGTTTCAAAAATCAAGAATTTAGCATGGCTCCCACATTTTACTAGATTCATATTTGGAGGCTATCATTCTAAGTCCTATTATATGTCCATTCTTATTGTTCCTCTATATTTACATCACATGCTCTAGTTTCAAAGTTTCCTTAAGAAGTACACTCCATAAACCTGGGTATCCAATCAATTTACACAACTGATGAATAAACTAGACGTGTGTTGACCGGTATGATACTCCTATTAAAGCTAAGAACTAGAGATGAAAAATTCAGTCAATATACTTACTGATGTCAATTTCAGTTGTGTTTTATCTCAAACCGGTCAAATAGATAAAGACACAAATTTAACTAAAAGAGGAACAGGACAAATGAGTTGAAAGTCGCCCAATTTCTAGTTCAATCCATACAGATTCTAAAATAAGTTTATTCGAAGATATCTTATAGTAGTTTTTGTAATCAGATTCAATGTATTATTTATTCATAAACAAGATAATAGAGGACAAATAATGATGGGCCAATTCAACCACACCCCTGTCCAATTTGACCCGTTACCCAACCCATCCACCTTGCAAACTCCACTAACATCATAGACAGTAGAAACAGGCAATAACTGTGAACATGTATTGCTTTTTATCGATCGAAAAAATGACTGACACTTACATATCCTGCTCATGCTCATTAGCCATTGCAGTTCTGGCAATAGACAAAAATGCAGGATCTACATTATGGTCTTCCTTTGCAGATGTCTCAAAGTAAGGTATATTCCCCTTCGCAGCACACCATTCCCTTGCCTTCTTCTCAGAAACCTATAATCAGATATGCATAATGAGTTGCAGAAAGCTTCAAAGGCCGTACCTAGATTTTACATAGTGAAACTTATAACTCGGCTATTTCCACCATCTATATCTATCTTGTTACCAAGAAGTATGAAAGGAAAAGTGCTTGGGTCTGGAGGGTTTGCCTGAAAACAATAAAACAAAGTAATATGGATTTGAAAGAAAAAAAAAACTAGTGAAATGAATTTATTTATCGCGTCTCTTTCCATGCTAACTATAAATGAGTATGAAGAAAAGCTACATCAGCATTAGTAAAATTAACAAGGACCCAATAGATCTTCACCCCCGCCTCTTTTATTTCCTGGGTAGGGCTTCTTGGTATTGAAGTTTTTTGCTATCTCAAGTGGATGATGGATTGGAAGCTGAAAGGTCATTAATTATTTTTTTGTAATTCTCTCAATCTCTCTTAAGAGATAGGACAGAGATGGTAGCATGTTTAATTTTTCACTTCCCATTAACAATTCAAAAAAGTAATAGGTATTCACTTTTCTTCAAAGAACCTACACAATTCAATAGTAAATTATTGTGTTTCTACAACACAAGACACAAGCAAGAGAATTGCCAACAAATAAAATAGTTATTTGGAATTTTATTAGCTTTGACAGTTAGACGAAACAAGCTTCAAAGTGCAAAGTACATATCCAAAGATCATTTTCCCTACAGGTGAGGTGCATAAGTAATACAGCCAGCATAAGTAAACAGATATCACCTAAGAAAGGTTCAAAACAGAAAACGATGTCAACACTTGAGACACAATTACAACCATACCTGCTTGAGAAATTCCTCGTGCCAATTGTCAAGAGTATCAAAAGATCGCATCACATTTACATCGTACACTAGAACACAACAATCTGCTCCACGATAAAACGCAACACCTAGACTTTGAAACCTCTCCTGCCCGGCAGTATCCCATATCTTGCAAACGGAAACTTATTATTAGCCGACAAAATATGCCTCTTCAATGATCAACATAAAACACATAGAGGATTGATATGAACTAGTTACACCAAAAGCAAAGAACTCACTTGTAAAGTGACAAGCCTATCATCTATTTGCAATTCTTTGGTGACAAAATCAGCTCCAATTGTAGCTTTATACTGCTGACTAAACTTCTTATGTACATATCTTAAAAGCAGTTAATAGATTACAATAACCCATCAAGTACACAATATCCAGATTCTCCAATATATGCGGGTTTCACCTAGTAAGTTGTAGAGAGCATAAACATCAACAAACTCGGAGCATTAATACATGCAAATTGTTTGCTGACTGACAACAAGATGTACATAAAATCATCATGGCAACTTTCCATTATACTTATCTATACTCTTACATAATTAAAAACCGGTCAACATCTTACAATCACCATCCGTATAGCCAAAACACCCGAAGCACCACCTCAAACCACTGTTATTCTAGCGCTATAATATCGTAATAAAGTAATATACTCACTGTTGGCGTTGACTCTTAAATCAATAAGTAAAGCCCAGCGAAATATAAAATATTAATAATGATAACAATAACTATATAAAACAAGCCAAAAAGTAACAAAACACCAATTTGCCCTATAAAAGTTCCACAAAGTACACATATAGATTCAGATACCAAAACCTATAAATTATATATATATAAACAATTTATTCAGATAAATAGAATTAAAGTAAATATAATAAAAAAAATTAAATATAATAATATATTCTGAACCCGTTTCAGAAGTAGTTAATAGTAATTCCTCGTCCCTTAAGGCCCAAAACGTTGTATTTAGTAGGATTGGGTTTGCTATTCAAAAGGGATAGCGGCACAACTTGTTGCCCGGCTACCTGCCATTGTATTGTAATGCACGATATATATTATTCTATGTTTATAAAAATAAAAAATAAAAAAATAATAATAATATATATATATAAGTAATATAAAAAGTGTAAAAAAGTCTATTATAGGATACTGATTCATCAATGACGTCTTACCAACCCTGAAAATAACAACAATCATCATTTAAAATATATATATATATATAGAGAGATAAAATGAAACCCTAATAAACTGATTTATATACCCGCTGTCACCAAGGACGATGACCTTTAGTAAAGTTCTTCTTCTCAAAGACATCGCCGCCGATATAACAGATTTCAAATCTTCTACTCTAATATATATATATATATATATATATATATATATATATATATATATGTGAGATTTTGATCAAGGCGCCAATTTCGATCTGTGTTACTTTCTTCTACTGTAGAACATGTACAATATTACTGTATCTATTTATATTTATTTATTAATTATTAATTATTAATATTAATATGATTTAAAATTTTAAATTTCAAAAATGGTGACAGTGTGATGATGTTGATATTGATGTCGGTTAGAAATTAAGTACAGGTTGTGATGCGGGAGGTACAAGTTATCAGCTTTTGTTTTGTTCGAATATTCCAATCACACTATGTTTACAATATGCATACGGATGTTTCAGTATGCATCCATTGCATGCTCAGTATGTTACTCGGTATGCTTGATCAATATGTATGGAAACATACCGGAAATAAATTGCAAAGTGGGCCAACTTTCTTAACTTTTTGTTATTTCTCATTAATATATTTTTTGTTATTTAATATAATGTGTTGTTTAATTTAATATGAATGATGATGTGGCATGGACAAACTGAGTTTCAATATGTTGGGTTGGAGGTAAAATAAGTTCAGTATGTTGATTTAGTTTGCTGACGTGTTGCTGAAGTGGCCGGTATGCTTGAGCAAACTAATGTTGCCATTGGAGATGGCCTAAGTTCTAACCTTTCTCTTCCTTTTTAATTTTTTTTTTAATTTTTTTATTTTTGCTTTTTTCTTTTTAATAAACAAAGAGAGACAAATTTGGGTCAGACCTGAAAGTCTAATTAGGCCTAAATTTTGGGGCAATCAAAAACTTTTATTTGGGCCTATTTTAGCTTCATTTTTGGCTGACAAAAATATTTGTTTGAGCTATTTTGGATTTGTTTTTTCCCGTTATTTTGAATTTGGGTCATTCTTTGTTATTTTTGGTTTTTATGGTTGTTTTGGTTTTGTTTTTTAAAATCATTTTTTTTCTTTTATATTTTGATTTTTTATTCTTTTCACAAAACTAATTCATGTATTTGTTATGTATAAACTTTTAAACATGATTATGTTATTGTTTATAGGTACATATTTTTTTGGGGCTTATTTTGGATCTGTCTATCTTTTTTTTTTTTTTTTAATTTTTAATTTTAATGTTTTGTCCCTTTCAATATCCTTGTAACATAAACAAATTTTAAAACTAAAATGATTCAACAAAGCATTGAACTTGAGACCTTCTCAACCTTAAAACACCCATTACCATTAGACCAATGAGTCACTTATGTGATTATTTTATGTATTTAATACATATATTTTTCCAATTTTGGTTTATGTTTAATTATTAAAAAAAAAAGTTCAGTTTTTTTTTTTCCAATCCAACCATCTGTGCCATCACCACCACCATCTTCCCTCACCACCATTGCCACCACCATATTAATAACGGGTTTTTCTACGACATATTCGACATCGCCGCATTATGCGGGTACCCTTCTAGTCTTTTTCACAAAATAACTTCGAACAATTTTTTACACCATTTTGGATTTTTTTTTTTTTTTATATGTGTTCGTTATTGCAAACTTTTAAACAATCTTCGTACAAGATTTTTTTAATTATAAATAGCATAACGGGACCGCATCAATAACAAACGTAAATACGATAGTTCAAGCCCACGGTTAACGGGACTGCATCAATAACATACTTTCTTGAGAAAAACATTATAACATATTAGTTAAATCAATTTCAGAGCATTTTTATGTATCTTAATTAAAAGTTATAACATTTCTTAAGAAACAACATTATAACATATTGGTTAAACCAATTTTATAGCATTTTTATGTATCTTAATTAAAAGTTAAAGTTATTTACGGTGATTATATAACAAGTATTAAAATAAAATAAATAAAACAATCGAAAATCTTAGACATCTAGTAAATTTGTTACAAAGCAACATTAATGCTCACAAGTGCACACTATAAGATCGGTCATGTTTATATCAACACTTTTTTAATATCATACCCTTAAAACATATATTATAAATAAATTCTTCTGTTTCTATTTATGAGTCAGTGTAGCTACTATGTTGAATCACAATTATTACTATTTTGACCAGTAAGAAAAAAGAATGATAATTATCGTGCCTAAAGCCAGTACATTTGTAAAGGCAGTTCATCATTTCATCCAGACAGTCTTTAGCATGGCAAATAAGACTATCCGGTATGCGGCATCAAGAAGGGCAACTTGCCCGTGGTCACCTGCGAGTTGCACTTGAGTCGCCAGCTACATTGCCCCGAGGGGCGTCCTTGGCTATGGGCGTCCCTCCAAGTCGCCGGCTTGCACTTGTTTGTTTCTACCTTTGTGAGGGGCTCTAGCCAATGGGATGGATGGCGATGGCAACTTGAGAAGTTGCCTCACTCCAAGGTTTTTGAGGGGCTTCCTTCTTGATGAGTTGGCGACTTGGCGCCACACGACGAAAGTCCCCCACTTTGGGGGTTGCCGCATGCCGGTTAGTCTAAGATGTATAAACACCTCTTTTCTATACAAAGATCCATGTATATTTCCATCCAACAAAGCTACCAAAAGCACATCAAATTTTTGGTTTATACACAAATGGCACTTCAAATACAAACATAACAATACAATTCATGTGCTAAGAAGGGTTTTTAGCTATGAATATAACCCGTTTTTCTGTTTTGCCACACCTGCTAGCGACCGTGGATACATATATTCAAACTACTCGCGATAATCCTTTATTGCAACAAGTTTATATCAATGTGTCCACCCAAAATGTTTTCAAAATAATGTTTAGAGTTCGGAGACAGATTTTCCACTGATGTAGTCCACTACCTGAGTGACTGCTTTACCGAGGGCAACAGTTACTGCAGATAAATTCTGCAAAAATTCTTCAGAAGTTGGTTTGTCTCCATCAACAATATCAGTAACCGCTTTTACAAATATTGCCGGCACTTTTAAAAGATCTGTTACGTAACCCACAGCAGCTCCCTGAAAACACACAACACTTCCTTTTAACTCCGAGTCTAACGTTGGAGTCCCCTCAAGTACAAAGTTACATGTTTGCAATAATGATTTCATGATTAAGTACCAAAAAATGTTACCTCCATGTCTTTAATAACAGCATCATTTGCAAGTATTGAAGCTTCATCATGTGGGGTCATGTCCAAAGAATCTCCGGTAGACAGTTTCCCAACCTGAAAAAGGGTCAGAAAAGTAGTTGAAGTGAAAGGGAAACACACCATCTGTTCGATGTCATTATACGGAGAAGGAATGGTGACATATTTGTTCAACTGTTTACATCATTCAGAGCCAACATTTGCCAGCAACCTAATGATGTTTCGATTCTAGAGTAACCAATACATTTCTTCAATTTATATATATGTAAGCAAAGTCTTCATGACATTTTAATAAAAGTAGAATCTAAATTGCCAATTTAGAGGAGATATAAAGGCTGCTTGAAAATCTACGACTTCAAAAAAATATCTGGCAATACGTAGATTATTAAAGACTTATAAGGTAAAAGGACTTAGAATTCAAGTATAAGATGGATTCTAAAGTACAGAGTAACAAGCAACAGCAAATGCTACAAAAGCATCAAACCTTGAATTCAAGCTCCTTCACCAGATTCGGTGTAGAGCATCCTTTTCTTAAACCAACCCCATATAGATCAAAAACCTGCAGTGACAATCAGTGGATATAAGAAACCGAGGTCTGACAGACTACGTTCCGTCTATATTATTATGTTTAACTTACTGGGATTGGTATCCTTCTGTCATGAAAAGCAACTTCTGATGCAACATACACATCACCAATACACGCTCCTTTTGCCTGCAAATATCCGAAAATAATAAATCTACATTAAACAACCATATCCCACACCATAATCAGCGGTTTCTATTATGATCATAAAGCATAATCAGCATAAAACGCGTACTTTGAAACCACCAGCAGTTCCAGCATTTATAATGAGATCGGGTTGCAAGGCCTGAATAGCAGCGTAAGTCACAAGAGACGCGGAAACAGTGCCAACACTGTCAACCCCTGAGTACAAAAACTTCATTTGCATGACAAAAGTACTTTACAGTTTACACTAAGGAATCCTCTATCAGATAAATACAGCTAATTAATTACATATAATTTATGCACCTTATAATCATAAGATGTTTTATTAGATATTACTAAACTAAGGGTATGTTTGGCAAAAGTAGCTGGAGTTGTAGGGTAGGTGCTACAGCTTCTTTTCTAACCTTCTATTGAGTAGCTTCTATTTTTGGAGATTTCTTTTAAAGCTACAACCAACCAAAGAGGGAGCTACAGCCGAAAAAAGCTCTTCGAAGCCCTCAGAAAGACCCTCGCCAAACACACCCTATGTTTATTATGTAAATTCATGAGTCATACAATCGTTTGTACAAGTAGGTTGCAACAAAATCCTTGTTTGATGAGACATGTGTTTCTGTTGTATGACTACATTCAGTGTATTTTAAGTTTGATAATATTTATTCGGTAAGATTATTCAAAGTATAAGTCTAAGGGGATAACAGCCATTGATGACACTCTTGAACAGGTGTGTCCTTCCACAAACATATGAATGCATAGTTGATAGTACTCACCTAAAACGGCATCCTTCCCTGGCCAAATGATATTTACATTTAGACCTTTGTAAACACCATGATACCGGACCCATGGAGTTCCCTTTGGAAATCTGCATAATTAAATATCTAAATCATATTCAATGTCACAAAAAAGAGCACGAACACAACTCACAAGGATAATATACCGCTCACCATTATACTTGTATATTCCGACTAATTAACTGGAAATAATTTTTGTTTGAACAAACAAAAAAAACATTGAAAATTCTAAGAAAAATTTCTTTAATTTCATAAATTCACTTTTCACATAAAATGGATTTGTTAGGACCCTTTTAAAACATCACGATTTTTTATTTTCCATATGTCATTATAAGTTGCCAAATTGCCCCATTTGGATCATTCTCTTACCAGACCCCTTTTTAGTGCTTTTGATCTCTAGGAAATTAACTTTGACAAAGCGTTTAGTTCCATTCATTTTCAAGTTTAGAAAGCATAAATGCATAATAGGCTTCTATCTCAAGAAATACAAAAGTGAGTTTTCAAAAGAGTAGTTATAAACTACAAAAGTCGATTTTCTTTTTCATAAGTAGGATTTTGCTAACCTAGCCACGTAGAGAAGTGTTGTACATGACGATCGATCATTACTTTTAGGGTTCAGTTATTTTATGTACAAAATATTTCGGCGTCCTAATCATATTCCTAAGCACTACGGTTATCAAAACCCTTATATGTTTTATGTAAAATTCTTATTTGATCACGTCCTTTAGTTGTTCGGGTTTTCCATAGAAACTATTCCCTTTTTTTTTTATAGAAAACACTTCACTTTGAACACTCAAACCATAAAAAACTACTTATTCATAATACTTTAAAACTTTCAATAATTAAAAAAACAACCACCTCAAAACTAGCATAATCATCGGGAAAAATAATATTAGAAAACAACAAACAGCTGTACCCAGTCCCGTCCTCCGTGAGGTATCGGGAGGTGAGATGTACAGCCTTACCCATACCTAAGGTAGGGAGGTTGCTTCCAGAAGGAACTCCGGAATATTAAAAAACAACAAACAACAGTACCCAATCCTATCTTCTACGAGGTATGGGAGGCAGGGAGGTTACTTCCAGAAGGAACTCCGGAATATTAAAAGTCAACAAACAACAGTACCCAATCCTATCTTCTACGAGGTATGGGAGGTGAGATATAGACAGTGGTACCCTTACCCTAACGTAGAGAGACCGCTTCCATAAGGATCTCCGGAATATTAGAAAACAACAAATAACGATAATCAAAAAAAAAAAAAAAAAAAAACAGAGAGAGAATTTGAAGTTACAAAGAATTAGTATCTTCAGCTAGCTGAAAGGAATTGACAAGAGGCAGTGCTTCCGTCTGCATAGCTACTCATCAACCAACAAAAACCCATAATACTATTAGCAAAAAGAATACACATAAATACAAAGAGATATATATATATATATATATATATATATATAGGGAAAGTTTATATTATGAACCCCAAAAAGTTAGGAAACTTTAGGAACCCTTTTTTTTTTAACTAAATTTAA
>JAOEHQ010036256.1:0-12751 GCA_025447715.1 Asclepias incarnata | reverse complement strand
ATCTCAATATATAGTACTATATCTTGCAAGAAAAATTGACAGTGATTTGGATTCATGAACACACTTACACACTATTTACACAATTATTATTTGTTTAATATTTATTTGGGTTATATTTGGGTACCCGAAACCCGACCCAACTCAAATAACTCGAACCCTAACAACCCGAATCCTTATTCAGTTTGGGTTACGGGTTAACTTATAATTCTTAAGACCCAAATAACCCGAAACCCAATTAACCCGACCGAATAATACCCCTAAGTATTTTGGTATATTTAGAATGATTTTTGGTTATCTATGTTATTTTCTCTATAGCCTAGATAACCAAAAACCATTCTAATTGTACCAAAATACCCGAGTTTTTTTTTAATTTTCAAAAAATACTCACAAAATCGTACGGAGGGCTTGCGGATCGCAACACCTCCTTGCTATTTTGACTTTTTTTAAAAAAAAATTTTTTACTTCCTTGCTAACTTTTTTACATATAATCTTTTATATGTATACTGTAAACTATCATTTATATTTTCCCATGACCCTCCATAATACAGATCTATCCAAACATTGGTTGATTCCATTATTAAACAAAAAACTAATTACTTATGAATTATATATAATCAAGAAAAACATACATTTTATTTTGCATAGAAATTAAAATAAAAAATAAAAAATAAAAAATTATGGTGTTTATAGTTGAAATGAATTATGATGTTTATGGTTGAAATTATGTCATGGTTGTTTTTTTTCTTAATCTTTTATGTACTTGCAAGTACTGAAAATCTCATAAAAAATCTTATCCGGAAAGTAAAGAAAAGTCACAATCGCAAGGAGGTGTTGTGATCCGCAAGCCCTGCTTGCAATCCGCAACCCCTCCCTGCGATTGTGCGATTTTGTGGGTATTTTTTGAAAAGTCAATTTTTTTTATATATTTTGACATATTTTGAATGGTTTTTGGTATTTTGGTTATTTTCTCTAATATAAAATTCAACCGTAGACTAAGGCCTTTCGTAGTAAAGATAACAAGAATACCCTATTCTTCCAGCCACATCAGCGCCACATCAGCTTTTCTCTCTCCTAGAACATCCCTAAGAACACCCCCTCGTACTAAGCCCTATTCTTCACCATATTCTTAAATATTTTATTATTTCCATATAATAATATTTTATTAATTTCTCTCTCCTAGCATTGAGTGGTTTTGCTTCTTCTTTTTTTTATACTTTACAGCTTTTTGTTTTTGTTTTTTAATGCTTCAAAAGCATGAATTCTCAAATGCAAGAATTGTCTGCGTCAGAAGCGTGCCCCACATATCTGCGTCCAAAGCGTCCAAAAACAGAATATATAGGTAGACGCATAAGTTTAGACGCATGCTAGTATCAAACGTCCAAAGCAAAATTGCGTCCGAAGTAGCGTCTATATTCTTACTACAACCGGCCTAATAGCATGATGTGCGTGCGACAAAGACCTTCCAATATTGGTTCTTGAGTTTTTTGTTTTTAATGATTTCTAGTGGTTTTTTGACAGTTAACAGTGGTGGTCTATAAAGGACCTTGGCGGTAGTCAACACTAGTTTCTATTAGTTTTCAATACTTTGGATTGGATGGTGTCCAGCCTGCAGAGTTTAGGATAGTTTTGGTGGTATAAGGAGAGGGTGTCACGATATACTAACCCAAACTTATTACTAATAGCATGTTGCCAACTCATTTCTACCCCTCAAACTAAAAATCCACCATTTTTTACAAGGCGTCATGATACACCAGCCCATTTTTTTAAAAAAAATTTTCAAGTTATAAAAAATACAAATGATCATATAAAAAAACATTTCACATTACAAACATACATACAATTATAAAAAATACATCACATTAAGTAATAAAAACATTCAAATTAAGTCTTTAATTGGTGGTGGTTGAGCCGTTTCGTCATCCAGGTACGCTAAATCTTGAACCGCTACATGCTCTGTAAGATCATTCGGATACGTTGGTGGATGTCTTCGTCTAGTAACTCTGGTAGTACTTCCGAGTTATAAACTGGCCCGACCGGACCATCTATTATATGAACCGGTTATATTGCCCTCCCGAAGTCTTTTATATGTTGTGCAATATACAACACGTATAAACGAGTTTACCAATCTTGTCTACGGTCATAGGCCGAAGTGGACGTTCCAAAATCTTTCATTTTTCCTTTAGAATACCAAAAGCTCGTTCAACATCCTTTTTTGCCGACTCTTGTAGTTTTTTGAATTTCTTTTCCTTTGGATCTGTTGGATACGGATAGACCTTAACAAATGTGGAATACCTAGGATAGATTCCATCGGTAAGATTATAGTCACGTTTATAAAAAAAATGTCCATTTAATGTAAATGAACTGTTTGGTGTCGTTTCATTTCGCTCGGTGAAATACATAGGAGACTGATTCAAAAACAGTTTAAATGAAAACGGCTAGTTTGAATGATTTGAATGTATCATGCAAGTCGGTTTCACAAACTGATGGACTTGAAGCCGAATGGAAGCCGAAGAGGCGGGTGTGGTATGGCATGCAAACCGAAACCAAACCGGCCTTGAAGCCGAGTCAATACTCTCCCCCTAAGATGGTTCATAATGGTTGGTGGTAGCGGTCTAACAACAAGGGTGGAAAGCGACAAATGATTAGAAAAAATGAAAATTAAACTTAGAAAAGAAGTCTATGGACCAATTGAGGAAAAAATAAAGACTGACCCAAGTTCATGAGTCATGACCAACAACTAACTACAGCAAAAATGCTATGGGCTATGGGCTATCTACCTTTAACGAGGCCTCTCAGCCCAATTTTTTTTATGTTTGGCTTAAACGTTGATTCTACTGTTATAAATTATTGAACTTGCAATCTTGCATATACTCACGGACTTACGGTTCATATTTTAAAATCGCATGTTGTTATCGTGCATTCGTGCAATACTTCATATTCATGTTTTTGTTTTCGTTTTTTCTTTTTTCCTTCAAACTATATATATGTGTAATGTATTATAAGGGATTTCTGTTTTCGGATTTTGTTCATGTAAATATAATTTATGATATTTTTGTATCAACATAGATTATACACACCAATGCAAACATAAATTTCTTGATTCTTACAACGATTTGGACTCGGAAGGCTCATATCAATGTGTAGGTTTGTGCGACTATGATTTTATGACGCGAGCCTTACTTCAGGGCAGTGGGGCCAAAACATATTCTTTCAACATATAATTCGATAGTTTAATAATTAATCATAGTTATATGACTATATAGTCTATATATAGTCAGTTTATTTGCAAGAGTTATATAAACACACAAGTGTACGTTATAACAGGAAATTTACATTTCATGCATCGTGGGTAAAAGTCATTAATTACGCCTTCTTGAACATAACCTTGAAAGGCTCAGGACTTAAGCTCAGACGTCTTCCTCTATTTTTAGCAATATTTATATATTGTTGCCGCTAAAAGTCGTCAGCGACGACGCGGACCATCATAAAGTATTTTGCGATGTTTTTTGTGACCTAGCTTATGTTAATACAAAAGGAAAAAGAAAATTAGAAATTCTTTGCGACGACATATACCCGTTGCTAATATTTTTTTTCAATTTTCGTAAAACAACGATTAAAAGTTAATATTTAAAAAGAAATTTAATTTTTTTGGCGATGACATTCAGCGTTGCTAAATATATATTTTTTTAATATTAAAGTTAAAATTAATAATAAATAATATTGAATTTAATAAAGTTAAGATCAATGGATTCGTGTACAACGCCTTTTTTGGGGTCTATTGGAGTGAATGTCAATGGCAAGCAATTAGGTTTGCTTGGACAACGTCTAGCACTACAAGAAAATTCAGTTTTGGCGACGACAATTTTGTCGTCGTCGAAAGCTCGCTAAACGACAAAAAAAAAAAATCTGCTTTATGACTTTAGAAGTCAACTTTTCGTTTGACGACGGGAATGTAGTCGCTGAATAATTTTCCAATTTCTTTTTGAATTAATTTTTAGTGGCAAAAATAAAAATATTCTACGACGACATTTGTCGCCTAAGAATTTTTCCAAAAAATTTAATTTTACTTGTTTTCCATCCACACAAAAAAATTCCCGCCAAATATTTGGCGACGACACGTCAGTTTTGTAAATCAATTTTTGAACATTTTTTTTTCCTTTTTTAGAATTATATAGAAATGTATTATTTTTTAGAATTATATATTAATATATTAAATTTAATATTAATTTTTAAATGTTAATAAATGTATAATTTATTAGTTTATATAATTTAAAATTATATATAAATATAAGTTATATCTATCTTTTTTAATAATTTAAAAAGATTTTTGTACATTAGAAAAAATAATGTAAAAATGTTTTTTACTCAAAATAAATAAATAAATAATAAAATAATAATTGTAATAATAATGTAAAAATGAGAGCTACATGCCATATAAACCAAAAGGATAAGACAGAGTTAGAAATATATTTAGGATTAATATATATATATATATATTGTCGTCGCCGAATCTAATTTCCATTTTTTTATAAAAAAATTGGCAGAAAATTATTAAAAAATAACCTACAGTGCCGACAAATAAATTATTTGGCGACGACAAGAAAAATAAATGTCGTCGCCGAATCAATTTTAAATTCATTTTTTTTATTTCAAATATTATTCCAAAAGAAAAAACGAAAATTATTTAGCGACGGTTTTCGCGACGACAATGTCGCACTCACAAATAAATTTCACAATTTCTTTTCTATTTTTCTCTTGATCGTGGGACCCACAATTAATCGTCGCCAGATGTTTCGGCGACGACATACGTGCTTTTTGGCGACGACTATGTCGTCGACGAACCCCTATTTTCTTGTAGTGTAACGGTTTCTTGTTGGCGCAAGCAGGGGATGCCTTGAGGGTGTGCAAACCCGACCCCCGCTCTGAGCCCAATTTTTTGAGGGGCATAAAATTTTATATATATATATATATATATATATATATAATATAATGTGTTATATATTGATTCTACTTGAATAGTTAGTGTCTACAATATAACTATACAACACTTAAGGTACTAAAATATAACTATTGTTATAACGTTATTAGTCATCATTTATAAAAAAATTTGTTTATATATTTGAATTCGCTAAGAACGAGGGTCCTTTTTTTCCGGCTCGAGTTGAGCACTTGAATCCTCAAGAACGCGGCAAGATGTAGTATTTAATTTGTTCCAGACCGAAGCAAGTTTCCATGACGTACTGGATCAGTCGATGATTGACCTAAAGAAAGTCAGATTGTGGAGAAAAGAAGATGTAACATCAATGTTTTCATCTTGTGTTATTGTACAATAAAAATATCTTAATTTATTTGTTTGAGGTGTTGTTTTTAATTGCATGGGAATAACACACATATATAGGGAAGAAATGGATGTCATATTGATATGCAGGTGGCACGTAGTTAACTTTGTGTATACAATTAGCTAGTCAGAGGATCCTATCCTATCTCATCGTCAACTTGGACTAATTGAGACGTTAGGCGTATACCAATCTCTTAAATATAATTAAAAGAAGATGAACTAAAATGAAACCCACA
This sequence comes from Asclepias incarnata, assembly GCA_025447715.1. NCBI lineage: Eukaryota > Viridiplantae > Streptophyta > Magnoliopsida > Gentianales > Apocynaceae > Asclepias > Asclepias incarnata. The sequence continues at coordinate 7,177 of JAOEHQ010036256.1, read as the reverse complement.
GCTCGGCTAGCTAGTGGGACACGCTACATTAAGTTTGATATATATATATTTGGTCAAGAATAGATGACAGATGTGATGATTTGGTGCATGGTATGGTACTTATGTAGTCTGTATTGATCCTTCTTTTTTGGGTTAACTAAATCTAATGGCGAGTTACTCAGGTTTTATCCTTTAGGTTGGGGTTTGATTCTTGTCGGGTGCAAAATTGCTCTCTAGTTAAATTTCCTAATTGGTTGAGAGTTTAATGGAGTTTTTCCTTGGGATGCCTATACAATAAGGATGTAGCAGAGCCCAGTTTAAACAACAGGCTAGACTCTCACCATGTTATGGTGGGGTTGCCTTAAATGAAAACTAGGTTATTCAAAAAAAAAAAAAAAAACTAAATATATAGTACGGTCTCAAAACCTCATGTGCGGCTAAAATTGTTCGTGTGTGTGTGTTTTTTAATTAAAACAAACTGAATTAAATTGAAGAAAATTAAATATGCCTCCCTATGTGATCTTCTAAACTCGGATGGCCAGCACGTTTGCACTTTTTTGACTGTCTTGAACCGTGTAAACCGGCGGCTTTCTAGCCCAAACCAAACGATATCGCCTGTTTTACCTAGTTTGCATTGATAGACTAATTCGACCGGCATAGTTTAATTTGGAAACAGGTCAAACTAAGGTTAATTAGCGATGGTTTTTTGTTCCAATCTAGCCAAACCAAATCATGCATGTCCATGTAAGTGTAGACCGTACCGACTTAATTCTATTTTTCTTTTCTTATTTTACAAAATTGTGTCTTCCCACTCGATCCATGAAGATGTGAAGTAATTTTTCTTTTCTTTTCGTTTTTTTTTTTCTTTCTATTTTTATTATTTTCAAAAAGACTTGTTATAGATGAAACAAAGGGCAGACTGATACTTTTTGTTTTCTGAAAACAATCTTTATGGAATTGTAAAATTTGCTTTGTAATAATTTACAAACACCCCTAATAAATAGTCTTTGTAGTTATGACATGATGATGTGTCTTAAAGAAAAACAATTGGTATATGAATTTTTGAAGGTTCTCTTATTTCCAACTTTTTTTTTCTCAAATACACCCTTAAATTTATAGTAAAATAGTACATAGTGTACAACTATTTATTACATAAGAGGTGTATAGAAAAAAAAAAGATATTTACTTTTTGAAAGACATAACACTATGGGATGATGCAATGGCGTTGGAAGAAAAAGGTACAACACAATGGGTTGATGCCACACAATATAATGGAGTTGAAAAAATGAATTTTGATTGTTTTGTGCAAGCTGTTTCTGAACTGTTTAATATGATAAGACTGAAGGGTATGAGGCGTCATATTAGACGACTTACCCCATTTTGCCCTAGCTTGTGGTCGCCTGGAGTTGCCTAGAACACCGCTCCAAGACTTTGAGTGTTTTTTTGCTTTGGGTGTTCCATATTAGTCACCCAACTTTACACACACATCACCATATAGCTCACCGTTGGTACCTCTTTTGATCATTTACTCTTTGACACATGACGGAAGTTCTTTTACTCTCAAAGGTAATCTCACTCCAAGATTTTTAAAGGGCTTTTTGTTAGATGATGTGATGCCACATGACGGAATTGAAATCCCAATTTTGAGGTTGCCTCATTCCGTTTAGCCTAATAAGTTTGACAGAATTATGATCGACCACTTATTATGAGTACAATATTATGATCACGAGGAAACTTGTACTAAGCTTTTGAAAAAGATAATCGCATTTTATATAAAACAATTGAATAATCCCAAAATGTCAACTTAGAATCAGTCAAATCCAATTTTGCCACTTTCACAAATCTACCACGCATGTATCCCCATCAATTTACTCATTGAATTCAAACAATTGATCATACCTACTTTTAATAATGTCCATAGCATGTAATCTCTTAGACCATGTGCATGGGTTGAGAGGGGTAATCACCTAGCTAAGGGGTTGGTGATAGCTTATGGGGCCTCCGCGGTGGTCGATGGTCACCAGGTGAGGTAAAGATCTTCACCGACCTCGGTAAAGAAAGAATGAGCAAGCTCTTATTTGTTTTTGTTTTTTCAAATATTTTGATCGGGTATTGTAATTAAATGGTCTAATTTGAAAGTGAAGAGTTATAGATAAATGAAAAAATGATGGTGATGAAATGATGACGTGACAATAATTTTGATAATGATGAGATGATGGGTAACAAATGGGATCATAAGTTTCAATCAAATAATTATTAGATTATTGTTTCTAGTCCAATCCCCTGAATACAAAAATCAACCTCTTTTACACTTTAATTAATATTTCATATATAACCCATTGATTTCAATATATATTCGATTGGATTCCAATTCAGCCAAAAACCACGTCCTTTTTATTGATATAATTAAGATTCAAGACATCAGTAACCCATTATTGTGACATATATATAGTTACATCTTTACATAAAGTATAATTACTAGTTAATATAATTATGCTTTCTTGAACTTGACCTTAAGAGGTTCATTACTCAAAAGCAAACTTCTGCGTCCATTTTTAGCAATTGTAGAACCAACGTCTCCACAAGCCGGCCTACAAGTGTCACACACCTTTGGACAAAACACAATCTTATAGCTATCCTCATACGTTACTATGTTGAACCAATTGCTTATGGTAGCCGCACTCGGGTTCCCTAAGGTCCCACGACTCGACACAACGCGTTGTCCGTTCACATCCTCAATTCGCCAAACCGCAGGCTTACCACAAGTTGTGGCACCAGTGAACTGAATGTTAAGATCCATGGACTCACGGATGACACCCCCTCTGTTGGGGATGGCAAGAAGGAAATTTAATGGCATCCCGTTTAGCTGTTCATTGTTTTCTTGCGCTACGTCAAGTGGACATGTTTGGTTAAATGTTGTGGGAGCTAGCTTTATGCCACCACCCCTGCCGCTCGTGGCTGGCACGATATAGTAACTGGGGCCGGTTACGAGCGGCATCTGGTCAGTGTCGAGGACAGGAGATTGCCCCGAAATGAGTGAGAAGGTAGATATAACGAAGATGATGAAAAATGATATCTTCATTTTATGAATATGGTTTGTTTATGATGATCAATATATCTACGGCAATGGAGATCGAAGCATGTATTTATATAGAGTCATATGCAGGATAATGGATTATGTTGTAGTTTTGTTGACTTTTATATATCCATAAAATATACGTCGGTACGTGGCTGATATGAAGACCTGACCTGGCCATGGACGGATCTACATAGAGCCGTATGGGTTCGTCCGAACCCAGTAAACTTTTAGCCGTAATGGTAATTTTAATAGCGATTTTTTAGCGAACCGAGCATCTTAAAATAGCGAACCCTGTAAAAAAAATTCCTGGATCCCTCACTGTGTGTAACCACACCGTTTGCTCTAATTCACTTAATAAATATTGGCAAATTTTAAGTTTTCAACGTATTAGATAAAAGAGTACTATTATACTTGGTAACAATTAAATTTGGTATTTTTGGGGTTCTCAAAACAATCATGACCCTTTTAGAATGTACATATATAACTATGTAAATCATATTCGACACATTACTAGCATGTGACCATCCATTTCACCATCACATATACTTGTTCAAAGTTATTATGTTACGCAAAATAAGTGGCAACCGAGGATAGTTCATCAATAAAATTATGAATCTTTTTCCGAATATATATACATATATAGTTGGATTTATCTAATATGTGTCTTAAGGATATACACAAGATACAATTAATGTACTAAATATCTTTCTCAAAAAATATAAAAGGTATCAATATTTTTATTGAAAAAAATATATATATAATTTTCACCTTTTAAAAACAATATTTCATACATTAATTGAACCTGATGTGCGTCATTAACTTACACTAGAAGGATGTCCGCGTCATGCGGCGACAGCGTGGTGGCGGCAACAAGTGGTGACGGAGACGAGTGGTGGCGATGGCGACGGGTGGTGGTGGCAGCGACGGCGAGTAGTGTAGGTTATTGATGTAAAATGGGGTAGTGTAGTTATTTCAGGAGTTAAGAAGTAGATGTTGTAAATTAATTCATTAAGAATATTTTTTGTAGACTATGTTTGTTAGTTGTTAGGTGTGTTGATTGTTCATGGGTATATTATGAAGATTGGATTAAATGTTGAAATTTAAGACACAAGACATCTCATTTATAACGTAGTACTAGAATGGTACCCGCGCAATGCGGCATTGGTGTGGTGGTGGTGGCGACCGGTGGTGATGGCAGTGACTGGTGGTGGCGGCGGCGGGGTTGAGTTGTGTTGGTAATTGATGTAAAGGGAGTAGTGGATGTATTTTAAAAAAAATAAAGGATATATGGTGTAAAAGTAACAATATGGTAATATGAGTATTTTTCATATCCAAATTATGTAACTTTTCAACATGAGCTACTATTATTATATAGTAGTATAGATATGATAATTTTTATATCGTTAATTGTTAATTCTATATAAGATACATAAATTTTTGTAACTTTTGCATCAAACACAGTAGAAAGTTTAAGAAGGAATGAATTTGACGGCTTCTATTTCTATTTTCCTTTTCCTAAATATATTTCTAAATATATAGTAAACAATGTATAATATACAACTGTTTATTGCAAATGAAAAGATATATATTAAAAAAAAGATATAAATAAATACTCACTTAATTTGACATAGGAATGAAATTTGAAATTGATAGAGGGGAGTTGGTTGGTTTGGGTTTGGGCCATTGGTTCAGAGTCCACGTGGGAGCTCTTTTATATCATTGAATTTGTAAAGACAGTGGTGGGCCCAATACGGTCCCATGCCTACAAGTCAAGAGATTTGGACAGGCAAGATTACAATAAACCTGTGGATCCCATTTCTCATTCAGGTAATCATTTCTTTTCAATTTCCCCCCCTTTTTATTATCTCATGAAAAAATATTTCATAATTTCGTTTTTTAATTTTTTTTTTTTTTTTTGAAAGGTAACTTTTATTCACATCCGACCCGACCAAAAATCGGGAAAAACATACAATACTTACATCAAATTGAAACTACACCAATCAATCCAGCTTATTCTTTCTTCCTTATTTCTATTACAATACCAAAGATACCCTGAAGATTTGATGTCCACCATAATCCGTTGGATGTTGACGCCGCCATTAGAGAACCTCCTATCATTGCGAGCCTTCCAAATTGACCAACACGCTACCATAATAATTCCTTTCAGAGCTTTTCTCGCCTTCTTGTTTGTACCCACCAGATCGTGAATCTCCACAATATCTTTGATACTGAAAAAGAATAGCGGTCCAAGCTTACACAAGAGCTAATGAATTGCCAAACCAATGTAGCAACTCTGCAGGAACAAAACAGATGCTCAGCGGTCTCGACCCCATCTTCACACAGCACACAATCTTCATTCTCATAATTTCGTTTTTTAACTGTATTGTAATATTTACTTATTTTTATAAAGAATTATACTAACAGAGTTTTATACTCCAATTGGTTTTCGGCGGGGAAAGTAGGTAACATTGACTTTTGTAATAAACTAGATGGATGCATGCACGATGCGACAACGATAATGGACAGCGTGCGAAGTGCCGTGACGATGTTAATTTTAAACCAAACATTTGTGTAAGAAATGATAGCATAACAGCCGTGCAAAGTATACAAGATAATGTTACTATGAATCAAAACAATTTATTATTATTTTTCATAATTAAAAATTATAAAATATAAGTTTAATAAATTTAATTGATAATGGAAATTTGACTAAACGAATAAGAAAAGTATAATTAATCAATTAATAGGGGTATTATAAGTATATCAAGTGAAAACGAATATTCTTTATAATGTATTATAGATATTTTCTTATCTAGTATGATGTCCGGCTTCGTTCAACAACAATATCTAATTGCTTGGTGCGGACACGTTCAGGGTCGGGTGGCGTTTCGAAGTTATTTGGGATCAGCTTTTCGGCAGGATTAAAATAATGTCGACTTCTAATTGAATGAATCAAAAGAAAATGTGTTATTTTAAACACTTGAAAATTGTAGTAATTGTTAGATACTTGAATTTTTAAGGAATAAATATGATCTCAAGATCTCTAATAATCGTCTATTTAATTAATTGTGAAGAAGCTGTGTTTTTTCTGTAATTTAAGAAGTTTTCATACATAAATTTTACTGACCAAGGAATCTATTTCACTTTCAATGGCTGTGAATTAATGTGTTAAATGTACGTTTCAACAAATTGAAATGGAAGAAACATAAGAGTGGGGCATAAAATATATGGGAAAGAAGTTTCACCATGATATGATCATCAGAAAAACATAAATATAAAGGTTTATGTATCTATTCCGCGCGTATTAAAAGACAATTAGTTGTATGAAGCTTTTTATGAACGTATGGCCCAAGCTGTAACTTCATACTTATTTTCATCTAAAACATGGAATTAAGTTCTGTTTGATGTATGACTGATATATATATATATATATATATTTTTGTGTGTTAAACTTAACTTTCCATGAACAAAGTAACTAGAAGAATATAAACAAGTGAACCAATTAAAGGAATTTATGTGGTTTATATTTACCGGGAAGATTGATATTTTTGGCTAAGAAATCAAGATATCACGTGAGCATTTTCAAACCTTTTGCTTAACTACTCAAGTTTTTTAATTATTAAAGAGTTCGAACTGAAGATCTCTTGTAATCGAGGATATCAAGATGCTTGATTACTAGGTTACTAAAATAATAGATGAAAATATCAAAAATAGAAAGTTCATTAATATGATCATGTAGTATCTTGTATTTTGTGTATATCTATACTACTATACTAGACTGGTGCCCGCGCGATGCGGCGACAATGATCATAGCGGCGGCGGTGTGATGGTGGCGGTAACGGGTGGCGGTGGAAATGGGTGGTGATGGCGGTGCCGGCGGCGGTGTGATTATTGATGTAAATGTAATTGATATAAAAGGGGATACTGTATTTATTTTAGGATTTGAAGGATAGATGTTGTAAATTATTTCATTAAGGGTATTTTAGGTATATTGGTTAATTATATAAAAAAAAAGCTTTTGAAATTAAAAGATAATTTGGGTATTTTAAAGATAGAAAGTTGAAAAAGAGGGAGGGGGTTGCTCTTTTATATAGTAGTATAGATAAAAAAAGCAACCCC
>JAOEHQ010036245.1:0-12751 GCA_025447715.1 Asclepias incarnata | reverse complement strand
GCATACATATGCTCGACTTGCATACATATGCTCATATGCTCGAGCATATGTATGAAATTTAGTTAAAAAAATGGTTCCTAAAATAGCTTTTCACTATATATATATATATATATATATATATATATATATATTCGTTTAGTTACAAACGGTTTACTAAAATATACTATACTTACTAAAATACACTTTAATTAGGAAGTATTTGTGTTGAAATTTTATTTTTCGTCTTAAAATATTTATTTACCTTATGATAACCATTAACTAAAAGTTATAATCACATAACATAAAATAAAAAGTATAAAATAAGTAGGATAAGCTATAGGATTATTTGTCATGAACTTAATAAATATAAAATGTAATATTTAATTTAACTACTTTATAAATAATGTATTTTAATTTGTCTAGTATACGTATATTTTAAAACAAACTAGAAGATTACCCGCGCAATGCGGCGGTGAGACATGAGTGTCGATGGACAATGGTGGTGGCGGGATAGGAGGTATTGTAGGTATTTTAAGGGATGAGGGTATTGTGGATATTTTAGGTGATGTTATTTAAAGGGTAATATGAATATTTTAGAGAATTAAGTGATAGAATAATAATAGATGATAGTAGTAAAATAAGTATATTAAGTTCTTATTATAATGTATTATAAAAATAATATATCATTAATTAATATATAAATAATATAGATATTAAGTAATAAGACATTAAATAATAGACATTATGATATAATAAATAAGGAAATGTTGAAAAAATTTAAATTTTAAGACTCTAGTTATTTGCTTTATAAAGTAGTATAGATAAATACATAATTTAATGAGTGTTGTTCCTTCTCATTATTTTAATACATATATATATTTTCCACCCCTTTTAAATAGCCTTAGCCGTCTAGCCACCCAATTTCTCTTCTCTTCCGCAAAAAAAATATCCCCCACAAGAAATCACACTAAACACATCATCTCTCTCTCATCAACTACAGCAACATGAAGTTGAAGAACAAATAACTTGAAGTTTCTTCTTTTTCTTTTTTGACAAAAATCAAGCAAACTTTTTTCTTGTTCTTCTAGCTTCTTGTTCAACAAACATACACATATACATATTTATATATCTATATCTATATCTCTATATATATCATGTCTTTAGAGGATTCATTAAGATCTCTCTCACTAGACTATCTTAACCTACTGATAAATGGCCAAGCTTTCAGTGATGTAACTTTTAGTGTTGAAGGTAGAATAGTCCATGCTCATCGCTGCATCTTGGCAGCTAGAAGCTTGTTTTTTCGCAAGTTTTTTTGCTCCGGTGGACCCGAATCTCCAACCGGGTCAGGATCAGATCCCTTAGGGTCAAGAAACATGGGACCCAACTCACCAAGAAATAACACAACAACTAATTCTAATGTGGTCATACCTGTGAATTCGGTTGGGTACGAGGTGTTCTTGCTGATGTTGCAGTTTTTGTACAGTGGACAGGTTTCAATTGTACCTCAGAAACATGAACCCAGACCTAATTGTGGTGAGAGAGGATGTTGGCATACACATTGTTCCTCAGCCGTTGATCTTGCTCTTGATACCCTCTCAGCCGCTAGATCTTTTGGTGTTGAACAACTTGTGTTACTTACTCAGGTAAACACCCCTCGATCTCTCCAACTAAATTTATCTCTAGCTAGGGTTTCATCATAAAAGTCTTTGAATGATTGAATCATATATATGTACGTATGTATATGGTAAAGTTAGAGATTTAATGATGAAAAAAGGATTAAAAAGACAAACAAGATCTTTTTGGGTTGTTTCTTAATTTCGAAAAAAAATTTCATGAAAAAGAACTAGTATTGGATTGTTTCATCTGAGGTGCAGTGTTTGGTCTTGAAACGATTTTATTACTTTTACCATAAACAAAGCTAAGCTAGAATATAAATAAATACAATAATCTTTCTAGAAAATAGGTAGAATATTTCCTAAAATGTGTTTATGAAAGGGCATTGTTTATGTGTTATCTTGATTTCATAAACATTGTTCATTTCTTGAATTGGGTTGTTCTATCTTTATGTTCCACACTTAAAATCTTTCTAAATTTAGATGTTTTTTTAATCCATCTCTAGTCTTGTCTTCAACAGTCATTACACCCATCTTTTTCTCTCCTAACACTCAACTTTCCTCATTTGTGTTTTGTTTGGTTATAGAGATACAGTTTTATTAATAATGCAGAAAATGGAAATAACATACATCATCACACAATCTTCTTCATCTAATAAAATATATTATATAACTTATCTTTATGATTAAAAAATGGTTTTTATTTTTTTAACTATGACATTCTCACAACATCTGGACAAAAGTATAAAGACTAATATATATATATATAGTATAATCTTGATCTTGATTCTCTCTTTTATTTATATAATTATATATTTTTAACTTAACAGAAGCAATTAGCCATCATGGTAGAAAAAGCCTCAATTGAGGATGTGATGAAAGTTCTTTTAGCTTCAAGAAAACAAGACATGCATCAACTATGGACAACTTGTTCTCACTTGGTTGCAAAATCTGGTCTCCCACCAGAAATTCTAGCTAAACATCTTCCCATTGATGTGGTGACCAAAATCGAAGAGCTTAGACTCAAATCGACTCTAGCTCGTCGCTCTCTTATGCCACACCACCACCAGCACCACCACCATGATCTATCGGTAGCGGCTGATCTTGAAGACCAAAAGATTCGACGTATGAGACGTGCACTTGATTCTTCTGATGTCGAGCTAGTTAAGCTTATGGTTATGGGTGAAGGACTAAATCTTGATGAAGCATTAGCCCTACATTATGCAGTGGAGAATTGCAGCCGGGAGGTAGTGAAAGCGTTGCTCGAATTAGGTGCTGCTGATGTGAATTACCCGGCTGGACCGGTAGGAAAAACGCCTCTTCACATAGCATCTGAAATGGTGTCACCGGATATGGTTGCAGTGTTACTAGATCATCATGCTGACCCTAATGTTCGAACCATTGAAGGAATCACACCACTCGATATCCTTCGAACCCTAACCTCAGATTTCCTATTTAAAGGCGCGGTTCCAGGACTTACCCATATCGAACCGAATAAGCTAAGGCTTTGCCTTGAGCTTGTTCAATCAGCAGCATTGGTGATCTCAAGAGAAGAAGGCAATGCAGCAGCCAATGCAGCTTCGAATTCGACATCAATGTATCCTCAAATGAATGATGATCATCATTCACATGCTCATACTCATAGTAGTAGCTCAAATAGTAGTGGCAATTTGAACCTTGATTCAAGGCTGGTTTATCTAAATCTTGGAGCAGCTGCAGCAGCCCAAATTGGATGTAACAAGATGGACGTTGGAAGTGGAAGAGAAGATAATAATAGCCAACACAACACTAATCGTCATCAACAACATCATCATCATAGACATGGTTCTTCTCAAGGTGGTTGTGACACATCAATGTACCACCATCCACATCATGAGTATTAGGTCAACTATCTTTATATATATATTTATCTTTCTCTAGAATTACCTTTAATATATATTCACCTATGAATTAGTGGGACAGTTCAAGCACAAATATATATATATTTTAACTAAAAGAACACATTCATGGGTAAGTATTAATATCATCAATTTCCTCTATAATTGGTCACCTTTTTCCGTCTCTTTTGTGTATGTTTTGTAAATTAAATATTTTCCTTTTTAGTGGTCTTAGATATATAGTGGGCATTAATTTTCTACAAGTAAAGTTATGAACAACATATACTCGGTGCAGTGGTGTTTTTGGCTTATATTATTTTGAAGCTTAATTGGCTTAATTATTTTTTATAAACTTCATTTATATGGCTTGTTTTTAAACTTACTTATATGCTAATTTTGTAATTACAAAACATATATGATAAGTTCGTAAGTTTAACAAAAATTGAGTTTAATAAAGATATAGGTCAAATATAAATTATAAATCGAAATAAGCCTAAAAATAAGCTTAATTAAGCAGCCAAACATCCCTTCCATATGTGAGTAAATTAATGTTGAGAGCTTAAATGACTTGACTTGATGGGTGGTGGGTATTCTTGATTGTTGGTTTTATGATGATCTCTGGCAGTGGTGAGACCATGGAAAGTGGGGATTTTCAAATGATCATTCATGAGATGGGACATGAAGAATCTTGAAATTAAAGTTTATAATTTGCCTCTTCTTTTGTGTGTGTAGAGATATATGCAGGTCAATCTTTTCTAGTAAAAAACAATCTGTCAACTCTTTTAATATATTTTTGTTTTGTTCCTGGAATTTTATAATCATAATATTTTGAACTTTATTGGCCAATTATTATCTTCTTGTTCCTCAACTTGAAGCATCAATCTACCTTTACTTGATATAAATATGATATTATATGGTTAATTTATGAAGGATAGGTCCAGCTACTTGTAATTTTCTATTGTTAATGTGCTGATCCCAACAAGAACAGTTGCATTCTTGTGCTCATTACTCTAAAAATGGAATTCAATTTTTCAAGAGTCGAAAGTACTATACTTGTCAAAATATATATATGCATGTACGTAAAAGTCAAATTCATGCATCTAGCTAGCTAGTAGAATTCAATGTGAGTTGAAGTTTTGATAGCCACATAAAATATAAAATAAAATTTTGATATAATAGATCGACATGCAAATCGAACCAAATCATGATTATTAAGTACAACTTACATTTACTTATATTTATTGATTTATAATTAAATAACAACTACCAATTTGATATACACATGTCATTTATCTAATATATTTAAAAGAAAAACTCACTCATCATTAATTTGTAGATTAGTACCATATATGTATGTATATAGAAGGATTTGTAGATTTAATTTATGAGAAAATGACATTTTTTAAACTTATATATACTTTAGAAAAGGAAAGGAAACTATCAATATGACTAGAGGCATGCAATCTTTCCCTGAAATGGAAAATTTTGTTCAGGTGTATTTTAAATGTGGAAATTGAAGTTCCCTCAGCAATAAATTTTATTCAAGTGATCATATATGGAATATAAACAATTACTATTAAACACTAGGTTACGATATTTATAAGCAATTTAGACATCATAACATGGAAACTAATGATTAATATGGAAATGTCAATATTTATTTTATCTTTGCTTACTATATATAAATACACTAGTCTATGAGCAGCAAAACTCATATATATTTTTTTAGGGTTTTGTTAAATAGGGCTGTATTTAAGGTGCATAAAATAGTTGTACATTTACCATAAAATTCAGGAGGTGAACTTTTGATATGGAAGGTACAATTTTTTTTATGCATGTTAACTACAGCCCTAAGGCTGTATTTAGCATTTTTTTTTATTTTTTATTAATAGTAAAATTAACTTTTAGCATTATTATTAGGTGAGAAAAGTAAGAAATTGTAAAATAAAATAAACGGTTATAGAGATGAGGTTTCTTTTATTTGGATTATTTGGAGATGAAGAGTTTTTTTAAATATACACGGTCTAACCATAATATTCCGTGATCAATTCTGACCATTTTTCTTAGTACTCTTAGAATATTTATCTAGGAAGGTTTTGAAACTCGAAGCTCTAAACATTACAAGTAACCACTCAAAAACCAGGGTTGGTGGTTGAAATTATAAAATAAAATGTTTATTAAAAAAAAAGCGACATGAAACGGGGTAAATGGCCAAATGGACAGATTGATTGGTTGTCTTGCATGAATGCAACAAGTGAGTGTGACAACACAGCAGGGAAATATTTAATTTAATTTGTGTGAATATATAATTTCTGGATTCTCTTCATGGCTCATGTAATCTTGTCTCTTGTTCCTTCCGGTGCCTCCTTTATTTGCACTACTACTTAACCCATCTTTACAACCATGTGTAGTATTTGATTATTACTAGAATTAACTTTACTAGATTAAATCTGAACTTAGATAATAAAATTTTGAGAAAAACAAGTAATAATATGATTTCAAGATATTTTTTGTGCAAGGATTTAAAATTATCTTAGTTTTGTTATAGGTTGAGTAAAAAAAAAGTCCCACCCTTCTTTTTCTTTTGACTTTGACTAAAAAAATCATAAACAAAAATAAAATTCACCTAGTGTGAAAACATGTTTTTGCTATAGGTGTAGTCAAACTAAAAATGCATCTCCATCTAATTTTTTTGTCTCGTAATGGGGCAATAACATTTCATCATATTTGGTCATTTTTCTTGTAGTGTCTAGTGATGTGATGATGGTTTTGATGAGGTGTCAATTGAATTGGTTGAAAACTTATATGATTGTCATATCATGAAAAATACATTGAAGTGGTAAGACTGCTCAGAGTGAGTCATCTTTTGCCGCCCGCACACCACCCCGGAGGGCAACTTAACCAAAAAAATGAGTTGCCCGACATGAATTTGACTTCCGCTCGTTTGTGTTTTTCAAAAATTTAAAGCCGTTGAACGGCTAGTTTTTCCACAAAAAAAAAATATTTTTTTTTCCTTTAATTTTTTTTACCTCTATAAATATTCCAACTTTTACCCCATTCTTCACACTTTTATACAATCTTTCTATCTTTCTATCCATATTTTATAAAATCTCACTTTTTTATAAAACACATTTCTATACAACAAAAAATAAAGCCATGGCTTGGATAAAGTCGGAAGAAATGAGTTTAGCCAAAGCTTGACTTGAGGTGACAGAAGACCCGATGTGAGGTAAAAAAATTTTTTATATAAATGTTTGTTAATTGAATAAACAATAAAACCACTAGAAGTACTAATAGTTTTTGTAGAACGATAAATCATATTCAAAATATCAACCCAAAACGCGTTTGATATTTTGAATACGATTCATCGTCTACAAAAACTATCCGTACTTTAATGGTTTTGTTGTTTATTTAAGTAAACATTTTTTTTTAGTTATATGTATTTTTATATACAGAGGCAAGAATCCAAAATGCTTTGGTCGAGTATACAGAAACGTGTGGTCGGCCTCTTCCTTATTTAGCGAAGTTGGAGTTGATAAGGACAATTTCGGCCTTTTAGCTATGTAATAGTTATGTTTTACTTATATGTAATGTGTTTTTATTTTTAGTTATATGTATTTTTATATATTTATATAATGTATTTTTATATAATATTATAGTGTAAAAAAATAGAATTACAAAAGATGCCTCATGTGAAAGATGCCCACTTCAAAAAAAAATGGGGGCAACTCTTTGGAGTAGGCATCGCCACATGACGGAAGAGGCCCTCATGTGGGAATGCCTCATTCCAAATAGTCTAAGACATGATACATTTAAATATCGATATTTGGTTTTTATAGATACAACAGAAGGTTTGAAAATCTGATACACGTAACTACAATTCTTGAGAAATTGAATATTTGTGCATTTGACTTTAGCTTTAGTAAAATCTCACGCATACTTTAACTAGTTCTATGAATACTGATATCAGTATATTAGAAGTATACCCGTGTAATGCTTAGTGATGTATGACTTTCGGTTCCCCTGATTATTTTTCTTAATTTTATTTCTTGTTCCCGTGAATTTCAGCCCCCGTTGTCTATTACCTCAAGCTTCGTCACTGAATACCACCATCCTCCCCCATCCTTAATACTTTATTATTTAAAAATAGAAAAAAAAGATTTTGATTGGTTGTAAAGAATTGTCCCCATTCAACACCCCCAAGACGCACGTCCTCCCCATGACAGCAATGAGGATCGGTTGGTGCCAATGGTGACCGAGGACACAGCCCATGACGCTCACGACATACACCGTTGGGAAGGGCCTAAGTTTTGTTTGGACTATATATATAATTCATTGTATTTCTATAATAAGAAAAAAAAAATCCTTTCTTTTAACATACTCTGTATAACAAGAAAATTATATTTTATATAATTGTAAAAGTTTATATGAAACCAACATTTAGTATCTGTTATTATATTATTACCTTCTAAAAAGCCCCTTTTGCCAAAGATCTGTCAAAAGCTTTTACCATGCATCAATGTTTATATTGGTCTCTGATATATGTGATGCATATGTTACAAGATGTTATTGCAAGAATTCCATGGCAATGTTTGATAGATATATGCCGAGTGTTATCTTTCAGATGTATGTTTCATATGGCTAAGGCTAACTTTAAGGTTATTTGTATGTAGCCCATCTGATGAAAAGCTTGTCTTGTCTCATAGTCTATAACTGAGTTAAGTTTCAGCATGCAGCTAATTTCAACAGCTTTCTGCTGGTCAAAGGAAGTGCTTTCACTTCTTTCATTGTCCTTTATCTCTTTTCATCGCTTTTTGTTAAATATATTACTGTGCAATAAACAGTTATACATTATGCATAATTTATTGTATGTTGAAGAATGTATTTAGAAAAAAAAAAATGGAAATAGGAGACACTTTTCATTCACATATGATAATTTCGATATAAATAATAAATTCAAGCTTTATCTAGTTTTACATTATACGGTAACTTATAGCTAATACTTGTTGACTTGTAGTGTATAGACAAATTATATTATGTACACCCAGTTCAAATATAAAGAGAATGAATATGTAAATGATATGAATATTATTATAAAACTGCTTTTGATTAGTTATATAAATGGAGGATGATTTCTTGTTCAGGTTGCTCTAAAAAGATAATTAGTTTGACTTAGATGTCTGTAGCTTAACTTAGGGATCTCGATGATTGTTTTCAAATTAAACTCATTTCCTGGCTACCCTTAGGCCTGTGCCAACGGCCCTTATCGGTAGCTCGTAGGTCTCGTCTTCAAACCAACACTGTTGGCACGGGTTAATCGGTTTGCTCGTCGGTTTGTTTGCTTCGGTGAAACGATGAAGGAAAGGAAAAATGGTGATACTCGGTTGTATGTATATATATATATATATATGTATGTGTGTAAAAAAGAAAAAAGTAGAGTGATGAAGGAAGTGAAGATGTGTTGTTGATAAAAGTGTGTCAGTTAGTGTATCAGTTTAGAAATGTTGACGTGGCGCTGAGGTGGCAAAATTAATGAAGGTAAAAAAGGTTATTATTAGAACATGCCTTAAAGATATTTAGATAAAAATGTTCAAACCTAATATTTTTTTATAAGGATATCCTGATCAATATTCCAATTTAGTAGTAACTAGTTCTTTTTTTAACGACCAACTAATATGATGCTGGGTACTCCGTACGCGACGTCTCAATGGTTAAAGGTACGCGACCAACTAGCCTAACTCAGACGACGGAGCTCCTAGCCCACTTAACTCCACGTTCTGGGGAAAACCCATTAATCCGTCCACTCGTAAGCACGATAACAAATTAATGATAAAACCCGATGTACTCTTGGACTTGAACCCGAGTCTCTCTAAACCAAACCATTATTCTATGAAGGAATTGGCTAGTAACTACTTTTTATTAGTTATATTTGACATGATAAACAAGTTGAGCAACATATTCCGTTGAAAATCCCAAGGCACTAAGATATTCCTTCAGACCTCGATATCTACATGACAAAGCAGAAAAGCAAGCAGCACATAGAGTCACACACATTTAATGAAGCCACGGAAAGGAATGATTAAAACCATTAGCCATATAGAAGACTAATTAATACTGAATTTTACTAGACTCGTATTCAGGGTCAGACTGAACCGAAAATCCTCGGCTTAGCTAACCTTAATTTTCTTGCATAGGCTGGTTAGTGGTAGCTTGTTCAGAATACTTCATGGACTAAAAAGATCCAAGTCCTTTCATGTGATGGAGTTGGCTTGAGCTTTCGTTTCCAAATTAATTAAACATAAGGCTAATTATAATATAACTTGTATCTACCAATTGCACCTTGCATAAAGTGATTTTAATTTGCATGTATGCTTGCAAAATCAAAGAAATGACAACAATAACAATACCTAATTCCGTTAAAAACGGGGTATGAGAAAAGTAGAATATATATAGACAATTATAACTCTACTCGCGAATAAAGAGACTATTTCTAGAAACAGAAAGGGTTCCATTAAATCACTTGCGAAAAGCTAGCTTGTGACTTTAAATGAACTTTAGCCATCTAGCTAGGTAGCTTATAATTCATTTGTGCCACATTATGGTTCCACCAGGTTCATATATATAGGTAAAGAAGGTTTTTATTTGCCTAATTTGTGGAATGGATCTATAATATTGGTGAGAAGGTGGATACTGCACTTGATCTTAACCTAATGGGCAAAAAAAGTATTAAAGGTTTCCTAATCACAAGATACCATATATTTGATACCTTGTCCTCGATCGATAATTGGTTATTGCTTATAATCACAAGATATGCAACGATATATCGAGTAGAAGTGTAGAACTAGAAGCTATTGCGTGGAACCTTGACTAATAAAATTGGGTTGAGGTCTTAGTGATCGATGTCGCCTATGGTTTCTGCGTGCATGCATGTGTCCTCCCTAGGATGTTTTGGTGCTTCATGCTTTCTTGATTTTTATTGGTTTTTGTTTGACAACATCTGACGACTAATAGTCAAAACTTTGTCAAATATATATAGTCAAAACTTTGTCAAATAGATTACATATATATATATATTTATATATATAGTCATATAGTGGAAATAACAAGCTGACCCTAAGTACAAATTTAACGATAGGAAAACAAGTATCATTAAAAGGAAAAAAAAAAAAAAAAAACTTAAATGTCATTCCACCAATCTTTTCTCCTTTTGCCTGGTTGTTATATCATTCTTTCAACATCAATGGTTACTTTATAAGTTACAGTTTCTTGCCTTTATTATGATATGTAATTTTCAGTGTGAAATTTGGAGTCAGTGAGAACTGATGGTACAATAGACTTATTTCCAATACACACGCATGCACAGATGTGACTCAAGATTGAAGAAACACAGCCATAATAAATTTAAAAAAAAAAAAAAAAAAAAGTGCTTCTTTGTGTGCTTTGAGTTTTGTTAATGATGTGCAGACCTTTGTCCAGATCGAGATGCCCATAAATCAGTTGATCATGTATGTCCTTTTTAAATGTCATCCTTGTTAGACTAATGGGAGTGGGGAAAGCCCCTCATAGGGGCATCTCGCGCCACGTGACGGGTGACATGACAAAGGGGCATTCCTTTGTTTTTGTGGGAGTGGGGGGCATTCCTAACTTTATACCTTTATTAAATATAATATTAATATAAAAATAAAATAAAATAAAAAAGGAAGAGGAAATGGTGGTCTGCAGCATCAACAAGGTGGAGGGCCCACCACTTTTTAATTGAGGAAATGGACTTTCCAAAATGAACGTGCAAAGGGGCAGCACGCCCTGCGGGGTGACTTTATATGGCGTGGTGGGGCGTGGTCAGTACAAAAAGGGATGGGGCACGCCCCCATTCCCATCGGTCTTACCTCTCTCCGTCCTCAATTTACTGTCCATGTTTCTATTACGGTACCTGTCTCAAAACGATAAACAACAAATATTATTGGATAATAAAGTTTAATGATTTTTGCTTTTTCTTAAACGGTATGATTCTTGTCTGATAGCAGTAGTTTTGAATGAAAGGAGCATATCACTTAATTTGTTTTTTATTGCTTGGCAAAATGAAATATCAATAGATAAATTAAAGACTTCATACTTGAAACATAGTTAAAACTTAAAAGTACACTTTTGAAAAGGTCTTTGACCTTGGCTATTTAATCTGGGTTCAAGTCTTATTTTCTTATATTTGTAAGAGTGGATTATTGAAGGATTTTTTAAAAGTCTTGGGTTTTATCCAAAACATAATAAGAATATTAGTTTACCGTTTTAAAAAAAAAAATTTCAAATATGATCAAAGTACCACGCCAGTTCCACGCAAACAAAATATATATATAAAAACGTGAGAAAACGTTTTTTTCCTTTCTTAAGTATACAACTTTAGAAAATTCGAGAATGTAAAAACGTGAGAGGATCCTAATCATTAAAAAATATATATAATTCTTGATTGTAATATTCCTAGGCCTTCTATTATTCTAATGCTGACCTCATATTGTTCAAGTTTCTTGTATCTGCATATCATTTTCAACTTTTGTTGAGATGTCATTTCATTAATATATTTTAAATTTTTTGTAAAAGAAAAAAAAATTAAACAGCATACAATAATTAAGTACGTGATGTTTAAAATCTCCACTGACTATGGCCATGGAGATGTTAAATCATTTTGTCTCTTTTATATAGGCATAAATCGTTTGTCAGAATATAGTTTGATAAATCAGAAAAAAAAAAAA
This sequence comes from Asclepias incarnata, assembly GCA_025447715.1. Lineage (NCBI taxonomy): Eukaryota > Viridiplantae > Streptophyta > Magnoliopsida > Gentianales > Apocynaceae > Asclepias > Asclepias incarnata. The sequence continues at coordinate 535 of JAOEHQ010036245.1, read as the reverse complement.
ATTACTTTTTACCCACATTTTATAAGAACAGTAGATACAAAGTAAAATTTCTTGCTACTCGTTTAATTTAAGTGCCACTACACGAGGAATTAAATCAGAGGCGGCCGTAGGTTATAAGTAGGGGCAAATCCGACTCTAGTTTCGGGTCCATATTTTTAGAGACATCAAAAAAAAAAAAAATTTGTTTATAGCAGTAGTCATTTATAAAAATTTTGGTTTATGTATTTGAATTTGTTAGGGGCCATGGGCTTTTTTTCGATAGACTCGTCCTGGGCGCTTAAATCCTCAAGACCGACCCTGGATTAAAGTTATGTGTCAATTTTTAAAATGCGAATGAAATCTATGTATGAGAATATTGCTAAACAGACATTACATTATGTGAATATATATGTTTCCTTGGCAGTGGCGAAACCAGGATTGGAAGTGACCCGTAACATAAATTTTTTTCTCTGGCCTTATATCGGCGTAAAATAACGATAACAACTAGATGTTTACGATTTTTAGCAATTTTTAAGGATATTTGGCTATTTTTAAC
>JAOEHQ010036234.1:0-12756 GCA_025447715.1 Asclepias incarnata | reverse complement strand
TTACTTACATACAATGCACAAGATTAAAGTTGCATACTCACAATGACAAAACGAGATAAGTTGCTTACATTTTGAAGTACTAAACCCTTTAATTTAATACTAAACTATATCATGTGATACTTAACCAAACCTCATAATTTCTTGTTTATTAATGAATTAGTTTTAATTTTCTACGAACTTAGTGAAGAAAAGAAATGTTTTAAATCAAGGAAATACCATTAAGTGGAGAAAACACATTAGTAACTGACATAATAAAGTAGAATGACATATATATTGCCTTCAAAATTAATTTTCATTTGGATAAACATGATTGGCTTTAATAAAACAGGGTATACCATCATTTCACAGGCTATAAAGTTGAGGTTCAAGAACATCACATGTTATTATATAAGAAAAACAAGAGTCTATATATATCTATCTATCAAGAGAACTAGAGAAGCCTATATTGTGTGGATGTTAATGAATTTCGAGTGGGCTACTGGCATAATTAGACAATATGACATTGACTTTGACAATTTGTAACAATACAAAATTCTATACACCGTGTGCCATGTTCTACAGTGTATAATCCGGCTATAAGTGAGTTATAATGAGGTGGAATGTAAACCGTTTTATTCCTATCAAAAGTAAAAGACTCTTTCCGAAAGAAGTTCAAATCTCTTATTAATCACTATTTGTCCAAAAGTTTCCAACATAACCAAGCATAACCTCACGTATAAACATGTCACAATTCCCATTAACTCAATGCTTTGCGCCAAATTTGGGTAATCATTGACAAATTTATAAGACAATTTTTAAGCGACTCATCCTTACTCGGACAAAACACACATATAGTTTTATCTATTGGAACATCAATGGAATCCATTAATTAGATCAAATGGGTGCAATTTCTCGAGGATAATACCATATTTTTTTTTCATGATCAAGTAAAGAAAGGTTTCTAACCCAAAAAAGTAGGACGCAGATAAATACTATCATCGCCAAGATTCCAAGAATCTACAATTTGTTCACATAAAGAGAAAATTTATAAACAACCCACAGAATTATTAATTAATGTTAAATCAACATATTATGAATTTATCCCTAATTTGATTAACATGTCCCTCTCTAACAGCAAAACTTTTTTAAGATTTGAGAATATAAAAACGAGGAAATGATTATAATAAGCCGCCCGCCCCTATCATACCCATAACCTTCCCTCAAATCGAGTAGATTCACCATCGGCAATTTTTTCTTAACAAAAATTGACTAAATGATGACATCCGATCTTCACTTTTAATACAAACGCCAAGAATACCAACCTATTATTTAGATCTTGATACCGAAGCCTACGACTACCCAGATACCAACTTTCCTAACATGCACAACAAACTTATGTGCCAAAAATAAGGAATTTTATTTTTATCAGAAAAGAACTATACTAACTACTAAATAGATTATTTTTAAAAGGCAAATTTCTGACTACTGTAGACCCGATCATATTTTTAACATCAATTCAGAAAGAAACCCAATTTTATAAAAAAAAAACCCATGTAAGATTTGAACCCAAGACTTGATCACTGAGCTTTATTCCAACCCATGGTATTTTATGTTAAACACAGAGCCTTATCTCATCTTCTGTAATTTATCTTAAAAAATAAATTTACCCTCAATTATTTTTGTTCTTTATTTACCATATCCATTTGATATCTTGTACTAGTATTTTAAATTATCTAATCACAACAACCTTAATAATTATTCTTAAAACATTGAGATACTAAAAAGGAAACAAAAAAAAGCCTTTGACACATATTAGGCATTGATCGTCTATAAATATCCACTTTCGGTACTCGTCTCATTCTCATAAGCTCTTATATATACTTCTCTTCTACTTAATAATACATTTCCCATAAGTTGTTATACTTCCATAATAATACATAATTTATAGTAATTGTTTGTTACATATATAATAATAATAATAATAATCATATATTTGTGTAATCCAAGATTAGTGTCCAATGGAAGGTGGAATACATCCAACTGATGCTTCGGCTTTCAGAGACTGTTTTTCACTAGCATGGAAAAATCCTTATATTCTTCGACTTGCTTTCTCTGCTGGTATTGGTGGGCTTCTTTTTGGATATGACACAGGTATAAGTACTACTACTGTATCTATTTCTGTCTATATATATATATTTTTTTGTTGTATATTGATTTTGTGTTGTGATATATGATATATATATATATATTGTTTGTGTGATCTAATGTAGGGGTGATATCTGGAGCCCTGCTATACATCAGGGATGACTTTGAGGTTGTGGATAAGAAGACTGTTTTACAGGTGAGTAGTGTTTGCCCTTTCTTATTAGCCAATCACTGAATACACATAGTTCTATATAATTTAAATGGTTAAAAATTAAAATGGCTAAGTTTTTTTATTTTATTTTTTTAACAGCGTTAAAATGGCCACGTAAAATATAAAATCTTTTTTAAAATTTTACCAATCATAATAGTTAACAGTAACGCATAATAAAATATTATAGTGGAGATAAAAGTTATTTTTAAAAATACGGTTATGACTAAAACAATATTGAAGTATCCTTTCGATTATCTAACAATAAACCTAATATAATTAAAAGCTTATATTCATTGTTATCATAATAGATTATATTATTAGCTGATAAGCAAATCCAAACAAATATACAATTAAGTCGTTTGGAATTTCAATTTTAATGTAACAACTCAAAATAAATATTAATTGTTTAATAGTTTAAAATACTCGTCACTTAATTTTTTTTATTTTTTATTTACTACCAACCTACAAAATTCACGTAGAAATCGAACTTATCAAATGTTTTGGTTGATACCATAATAATACACATAATAGTAAGTTAACAAACCAAATATCTCATATAATTTAGGTCTTAATTTAGTAGTTACTAGTTTATGGACTTATATATGGTTTAAAATATTGGTTTTTTTTAATAAATGGTAGTTTAGATGTCAAATACAATATGTGTCTTGCTAAATACAGCCCTAAGGACTGTAGTTAAGGTGCATAAAATAGTTGTACACTTATCATAAAATTCAAGGAGTGGACTTTTGATATGGAAGATACAATTATTTTATGCACGTTAACTATAGCCCTCAGGGCTGTATTTAGCATTTTTCATACAATATTGGTGTTATTTGTTGGATAGAGTAATGGTATGGATAAACATGCATGAATTAAATTTAAATATAAAAAATATATTTTGTTATACATATAAGGAAACAATATTTTAAATTTTTTTAGTATTGAATTGAAATGCTTTTTAAGATTTTAATTGAATTGGTTAGTTTAAGTTGGATAATCTTGAATAATGTCACAAAAGTTTCATGCATGGCCGAGTGAGTATTAATTTGTAAAGTCTTAACGGATAATTTAGATGTGAATAACTTTTGAATGGTAATAAAGTTATCCTTTTTAAGATTTTACCAAAAAATGTTATTTTTACCGCAACATACAATTTAATTCAAAATCTTTATTTGATTTTAGAAACATACAAAATATACTATATTAAATTACAATAAAATTACATTACATGATAATTTAAAGTAATGTATGAAAAGGATGTCTCCGGTATGTATGTTGTTGTTGTCAATTGTAGCAAGTCGCATTTAATAGGCGTCACACATATTCTCTACGTATTTTAATCATATATATTTGATGATCCTAATTAAAAGTAGGAATTTCTCTACTTTTTTGAAGTTTGGAGGCTAGAAAATGAATTTAAAGCCGAATGTTTAATTCAAATTTTATGACAAATTATTACATTGGTAAAAAGCATTCTTAAAAAGTTAAAAGTTTTCAATTGTTTTATTAGTTTAAAATACTTTGGATTTATATAGATATGTTAGGTTTGTTTTGTTCCAAGGAAACCTGGCCTTGTCGTTTGCGAAATATATTAATTTATTTTGTTTTTTGTTTTCTTTGGGAAGAGTCCAATTTTGACACTTCAAGTGAACAAAAAGGTCAGAAACATAGCTGTAAAGAAAAAAAAACATAAATAGCAACTATTATATTCTTCTAATAATTTCCAAAGAGCTTGTCTATTTCCACCATGATATTGTCTATTTCCATTTTTTTTACGCTTTAAACAGTTGTACGGTATGCAGTATTAATTGTACATGGTTTTGTCTCATGTGGTGGAAATAGCACCACCCCAAAGAGCTTGTCTATTTATCTTTATTTATTGGAATATACTAGCGTGGTACTCGCGCAATGCTGCGGCGATGCTGGTGGCGGCGACCGGTGGTGGTGGTGGTGGTGGCGGGTTATGTAGGTAATTGATGTAAAGAGGGTAGTGTATGTATTTTAAGAGTTGGGTGATAAATGGTGTAAATAGGTGAGATGGTATATTGGTCATTTCGCATAATGTAACTTTTCAACATGGGATGTATAATTTTTATATAGTAGTATATAAGTATATATATCCATACCATGCCTTGGTGACGTAAATTTAGGAATTCTTAAAAATTTAACACTTATTTTATTCATATTTAAATTGTTAATACTCAATGTATATTTAATATATATATATATATATATACCATTTGCAGCCAACGAGTTGCTGTGTTTGTTAATGAAATTGATAGTTTAAAAATAAATAAATTAATATAGATGAGAATTCGGGTCGAGAATACAAACACTTGGTACGATGGTTGTCATCAGGTGTGACATGCTCACTATGTATGTCGTGGCGGTGCCATCCATACTGATGGCAGCGTAGCCAACACAACATGAGAAGCAACACGAAAAAGATTATGTTTTGTGTGTTAATTCTACGTGAATGTATTAATAATTATCTTTAAAAAAAGGATAACTTTTATAAATCGGGATTTATATTTGATATATATTATTATGGGCATGACGAACTTAGCCCCTAACAATACCAAATGATTAAGAGGCATGTGAAAAAGCAAATAAAAAACAACACATATGACCTACCAATATGATACCAGTAGGTTCTGGTCGCTTCGTTTTCACTCGATAAGTCAAAGTCTTGACTTGCAACTTTATGTATTGAAACTATGACACTCCAAAATTGACCATTCTACCTCCTTTTCCAATGTTTTTTTAATATAAAAATTTATTAAATATTTTTTAAAATATAAATTTTTTTTTTTTTTTTTTTTTTTTTTTTTTTTTTTTTTTTTTTTTTTTTTGTAGAAACTGTTAGTTACTACAAGATTATTATATATCACATAATTTATTTATTTTTTTAATCTGATATTTGTATTAAGTTACACGTCTGATTAAAAAAGAAAAACCAACATGTAACCATTTTTGGATAGAGTTAATGGGGCTTAAAAGTATGGTTTGGTAAATCTAAAGTAGTCCAAGTGTTGATACTCCATTGATACGTTTACCTTTTTACGGGCTTTATAAAAAGTCAAGTCTATAACAACCCTTTTAGCGGTTAATTGGTTGATCATATGTTTGTCAGGGTTCTAACTAATTTTTAGTCGGTTTATAAGATCTAGAAAAGTCACATAAAGTATTTAGACGTTTTAATTTAGAGAAATATTAGGTTGACAAACAAAAGTTTATAAACAAATCTTCCACCAATCAAATTAAGTCAATTTTTTCTTTTTCTCTTTCTTTGTTATTGATCCACATCACACGCTACGTGTGTTTGTAAACTTTTGTTTGTAATTAGTTTGTAGATCTAGCATTCCTATTTAATTTGATTGCCAACCAACAACCGGCCATATTTTACACTTATCTATATTTTGATAAAGTCTTTTTGATATTTCCAAGTTAGTATTAATTTCTCCATAAAACAATCAAACTACTCACCCGTAAAAGTAATTAATTACTGTTCCAATAAAATCACAGTTTTTAAAAGTATCACCAATAATATTTAACTTTTACTATTTGTTTGAATTTTTATTGAGAAAATTAGTAAGTTAACAATTAATTTGGGATATTCCAAAATGAAAATTGGGACAATAAACTTGGGACTAAGGAAGTAATTTATTAAGATTTTTACTAAATATATGGCTTTTAGGATTACTATTATGGCTTTTATAATCTTTTTATACATTTATACAAAGTAATCTTTTTACTGTATAATAATATCAAAAAGATTTTATACATTTAGTAAGAGTTTTGGTAAATCTTTTTACATTTACGAGAGTATGTAAATTATAGAAAAATGTATAATCATTACATTGTCTAATTACATTGTTTATAGAAAAATGTTTAATATGATAAAGTTATATTTTATTAATTTTATGTCAACATTACTTTAGCATAGACTTAAAAAAAAACATACATGTACACTTATTTTAGGATAGAGGGAGTAATTACTGTGTATATTAGATTCACCTTCATTAACAAGATCCATATGACAGGTAAATTTTTTTTTTGTCTAAAACAATTTTATCCTATTTGTCTCATTCAGTTTTTTATTTTTCTAATATAATTCGTTAAATTTAAAATACATGCTGTATCATAGTTGTTATGTTTGATAATTTAATATTTTTATGAGATAGTCTATATATACCCTTGTGCACTTAAGTAATAATTTATGACAAGCATATGATGGATTCAATAGGAAAGCATAGTGAGCATGGCAGTTGCAGGAGCAATCATCGGGGCAGCAATTGGAGGGTGGCTAAACGACCGTTATGGACGGAGATTTGCACTTCTATGCGCGGACTTTCTGTTCTTCATTGGAGCTGTCCTCATGGCTGCTGCACCCAATCCCAGTGTCCTTATCATGGGTCGTATTTTCGTTGGATTTGGAGTGGGAATGGCATCAATGACCTCCCCCTTGTACATATCAGAAGCTTCTCCGGCCAAAATCCGAGGCGCTTTGGTCAGCACAAATGGGTTTTTGATCACCGGAGGCCAGTTTCTTTCCTACCTCATCAATTTGGCCTTCACAAAGGTTAGCTAGGGAAACCACTATTGCATTATTTTTTTATGTTGCGTGACTTTGTTTGTATTTAATTACTTGTCAAATACATGAACAATATTCTTAATTTGTCCAATTATTTTTTATCAAGTAAAATATATGGTTACACAATTTATATTCATATACAATAGGTGGAAAAGTTATTGTTCTTTCACATTAGAAAATGATTACTTTGGTAATTAGCTAGGGAAATGCCATATGACCAATATGCCCCCACCCCCATCATTTATCTTTCCTTTTCTTGTGGAAACAATCTACAAATGCCTACTTTTCCATATATCATTATGTGTCTATATCAATCTCTTGTGCACTCACATAGTAAAAAGTCACTTTTATTTAGACATAAAGTAACATGTGCTTCTATTCAAAGTTTCACTCGGTAGTTTGGTAATTTCATATCATCTTTTACTTATCCTTCATATACTTTTTTGCCAAATAATAACAGGACATTTGTATCAGGTCACTCTGTGTAAAGTGATTTAACAACGTTTTTGAAAAGTTACTGTTGGAATAAAACCAACAAACCTTAAGACTATTGGGTATGATATAAAAGTGTATAAGTGGGGAGAAATAATACATAGATGGGGCGGAAGTTAACTGCCGGCGGCAAATGTTGGTTTAGAAGATGCCCCACTGGGGCAATGTACGGGACGGAAGTTAGGCAGCGAAGGGGCGGCAAAGGAGATTCCGCCTCTAATGCCGCCTCATACCCAATAGTCTAAAGTTAATTAAAACACAAGGAAAACCGAGAACAAGAAAATGCCTGAAAACCAACCTTGTTTATTAACCAAGTGATTTTCGGTTATATATAGAGGAGTGGGATATCATAGGAGATATAATCCTAACTAGACTACTATACCCGATTCCTTGACTTACAAGTGAAGTACAACTCGGTTTCTAACTATGCATATTCTAGTCTATTACAAATTCCTATAATCCTAATCCTATATGATTATAAATTAACTACTCCATCTTTTACAACGAACATATATAAAAGTTGCTAAATAATGATCGTTAATTGTGTAAAAGTCATTCAACTTGTAACTTGGTTTTTCATTTCCTATAATGTATCATACTTGTATTTTAGTTGCGAACTAATGATAAAGTCGTGAATTCTAGCATAATGTAATGCTATTACATTTTTGGTAAGTATGATGGTTGAAAAAGACTATACTGATACTTGATGGTTCATCAGGCACCGGGAACATGGCGTTGGATGCTTGGAGTTGCCGGGCTCCCTGCCCTCGTGCAATTTGTACTCATGCTTGCCCTTCCTGAGTCTCCTCGTTGGCTTTATCGCAAGGTTCGTATCCGCTATATATCTCTACGTATATAGCTGGTCGTGTTAATTCAATCGCAAAACTTTAAATATGATAAACAATCCGTCTGTCACTTAAAATAAGGACCTACAATTATTTTTCCTAACAAATTCTCAACGACAACTTGAAAAACTAAAAACTTAATCAATATACACGCATACGCATGAAAGTATGTACTTTGTTTATTAAGCAGGCAAGTGTACACATATATTGATTTTAGGTAGCGATATGATTGATGACAGGGTAGGGAAGCAGAGGCGATAACGATACTAAAAAAGATATATCCGGCGGAAGATGTTGAAGCAGAAATCGAAGCTCTCAAGGAATCGGTTGAAAAAGAGGTGGAGGAAACGGGTTCGTCAAAGAAAATCGAGTTACTCCAACTAATGAAAACAAAAACCGTTAGGAGAGGTCTTATAGCCGGGGTAGGGCTTCAGGTTTTCCAACAATTCGTGGGAATCAACACCGTTATGTACTACAGCCCGACCATTGTTCAGTTAGCTGGCATTGCATCAAACCAAACAGCACTCCTTCTCTCACTCGTGACGGCCGGTCTCAATGCCTTGGGCTCGATTGTTAGCATTTATTTCATCGACCGGACCGGGAGAAAAAAGCTTTTGGTAATTAGTTTGATCGGTGTTATACTCTCGTTGGGACTTCTTTCGGCTGTTTTTAATGAGACCACTTCACATTCACCACCCGTTAGCGTTGCTGAAACGTCTAACTTTGGAAACTTCACCTGCCCTGCTTTCGGGTCGAAGACACCTTCAGCTCACTGGGATTGTATGAAATGCTTAAAGGGTTCACACTGTGGATTCTGTGCTTCATCTGTTAATAATGTAGCAATCTAAACTTTCAACTTTTGCTAGTCAAACTAACTATCATAGCTTCATAACTAATATTATCTGTTTTTTTTTTTCACAGCTGCTACCCGGTGCTTGTTTGGTTGCAAATAAGACGGTTAAGGATACATGCCACAACGATGGTCGATTATGGTACACTCGTGGGTGTCCAAGCAAACTCGGGTGGCTTGCACTGGTTGGTCTAGCCCTCTACATCATTTCCTTCTCTCCAGGCATGGGTACCGTCCCATGGATTGTGAACTCTGAGATATATCCATTAAGATACCGAGGTGTATGTGGAGGCATTGCTGCAACTGCAAACTGGATTTCAAACCTCATAGTGGCACAATCCTTTTTATCATTAACTGAAGCCATTGGTACCTCATGGACTTTCTTCGGTTTTGGGGTGATATCAGTGGTAGCATTGCTTTTTGTCATCATTTTCGTGCCAGAAACTAAAGGTTTGCCAATTGAAGATGTTGAAAAGATGCTCGAAGAAAGGGCATTTCAGTTAAAATTTTGGGTGAAAAGGCCGGAGGTTGTGAAGAAGCCGATTGTTGTGAAGAAAACTTCGGACGTTTGAATAATAGTTTGCAAAAAATGCCATTGATGCGTATGGTAGATAGTTATATGCAACGTAGTTTTAGCGATATTGAAGATTCGAACTAGTTTGGTATGGTATTAGATTACTAACGGGGATTGTGTTTTAGGTATTCCGTCGAATGAATGGTGTTTAAGAGAGTGCCAGTAAGTGCACAATGTAATGTGCCAAAAGGCCTAAAACACTTTAGTGTCAAAGTGTAATTCACCGTTTGATCGAGATACCTTAAGTTATTACTCGACGAATTATCATAAAGTGCAAATTTTGCCATTAAACCCGAGAAGTCCATTTATATATAGAGTTACAATCATATGAAAACACCCTTTAAACTATGGTTTTTCATCTGGTTTAGGACTTAATTGAATCTAAACCAATACTGAAAATTTGTCATTTAGCCCCACAGGTGTATTACCGACCTCGTAACACCATACACGCAGTTATGTACATTCTCAAAATGTTTCATCCTATTTTTGCATTTAGAAAAACTAAAAAACGCAACAAGTTATAAAAAGCTTTAAAATGGCAAATAAAACAATATATGTTTACAGTCATGTCGTATCAATTAGTGACTATCAAGTGAAAGATGAGGCCATTCCATTTGAGAAAGCATAACTTTCTCGTCGTTATGAGAGAAAAAGACGCAATAGTGCATAGTGATCGAACGGGGAAATTAAAGCAAAAGAAAGTACAAAGCTTAGTAGCCATAACTTATTTATCATAATTAAGGATAAAGAGAAGAGTCGTGGCTAACTTTGGCCATCGCTAATGTCGTGTCTAGCGGGACCTTAAAATTTTTGACAAGCACACAAAGCTTTGTTGCGGATTCTTCTTTATTAATGATTGTGAACCAAAGAGGCACGCTATAAAAGTCGTTTTGATAGACATCTTTAAGTGTCACTAGAGGAAATATATATGTAGTCAATAATGTGTTCGACTGCTTAAGAAACCAAAAACGACCTATATAAAAATAAACGAAATTATTTTACATGTATGTCACAAAATAACCTGCAAAACTTATCTTTATTTCGTTGTTATATACTTATATTCCTTTTACTTCAACCAACTTTGTACTTTGCATTTGCTATTATTATTGTTGTTAGTTGATGACATTCTTATTAGTATAGATACGAATATACGATATCTAAGGAAATAATGAACAACACATGGACGATAGACCTTTTCTTTTTGTTTTCGTTTTGGTTACCAGGCGGGTATCTGATCTATTTTGCGAGCCAATTAATTTCAAATTGATCAACCACTTTGTAGTAGCCTGAGCTGTTGCGGATGAATCTATGTGACCTCTCAAATACTTTTAATTATAGAAATGATTATTACTCCCATATAAATATCAAAATTTCATAATTCACACGTATGAATAGTTTATATATAACTGATAGAGTAAATTACAATTTTTGTCCATGTGGTTTGCACGAAATTTCACTATTCACTCTTAAGTTCACGAAATTACGTTTTTCATCCCCAACTTTGGAACTCTGTCAACGTTTTTGGTCCACGTCACTAACAGACGTTAAGAATGAAGGCATGTGACTTGCACACCAAGGGTATACTTGTCATTTCCTTTGTTACAAGATAAAAATTGTAATTTCGTGAACCTAAGGATGAATATTGAAATTTCGTGCAAACCACATGGACGAAAATTATAATTTACTCTAACTGATATAAACTAAAATTCTATTGTTATTTGTTATAGAATTGATCGTTTCAAATAATTTTAATATCCCAGTTACACAATTTACATTTATTCGTTAATAAAATATGCGTTATTAACCCATACGATATATATTTTATTAATACTATACATATTATTAGTATTTCAATTATTCGACTTAAGAAATACCAAAATCTATAAGCTAGTTTACTAATCAAGACAAGACGCAATTAGTTTATACTTATATAAGTCACATATCTTAGCTTAATAATATAAAAAGAAAAGGAATGAAAAAACCATTCTATTGATCGATAGGAATAATTTTAAGGGAAAATTACCTATATGGACAAATTCTATGGTCTATATCCTAATTTGGACAGCTAAATGTTTTTTACCTAGATGGTTATAGAATCCTTACCACCTAACGCTTTTGATAAGAAACAAAATCAACCAATCAAATGATGTCATGTGTCAATAAGGGCTCCACCACTTGCCATCTTTAGCATGTTTTTACAAGTTGCATATTCATGAAACTTGAATACATATTTCAACTTTATCATATTTCTATAAAACAAAGTTGTTCGTATGCTTGGAAAATACACTCTCCAAGTTTTGCCATTCTCATACACTCATACAGTGAATCAAATATTGTTTTTTGTTGGTAGCTTGTTGTTAGTTGTTCATTGACATGGCTTGTTGACCCATGAGAAGTGGTTGAGTATACAAACATTCTGTTGGGTTAGGTTAGCCTAGGGATAAAGAGAACCATCTATAGAAAACTGCGAAATATAATCTTGAACTAGTTTATCAAAAACTGGCATATTTTCAGGCTTGAAGCCTTTCATAACTGTGTTAGAAAGATTTGGTGAGAGAAAGATTTGGTGACAATGATATGCTTGTTTACCAAAACGAGTCATTGAAGGAATTTGTTTAGACCAAAATACCTGTTTTTCAACATCTTCAAATGAATGACCTTGACCCAGATCCGGATCCACATACTCTGCATCATCAGTGAAACATATGGATTTTTGGTGTTGTTTTCAGGTAATGTTGGTTAAAAATGGGTTGCATTCTTTTCCCGTGACACCATTTATTGATGTGTTGATAGATTTCTTCATAATCCATCCAATCATATGATCAAAAGATCTATTTTCCAATAAAATGAAATGATTCCTCTCCCCATTTTCCCTACGTAACTTTTGTCCACTTTTCCTATAGAAGAAGTACAAACCAATGTTTTAAAAACCAGACCGGACCGGCCGGTTGGACCGGTGCGCGGTTAGGGGGCCGGTTTATAAAACCCTGTTTTTTAGGGGTCCGGGTCGATTTTTCGAACCGGCCGGTTTTCCCGGTTTTGGCCGGTTTTCCCGGTTCGACCGGT